>BQNB010019554.1:0-66674 GCA_026074375.1 Tanacetum coccineum | reverse complement strand
AAGAGACTTTAGGAACACGGATAGAGGTAGAACCTTTAGACGAAACACAACTAGCGGATTTAGGCTTGAATACCCGTAATCATGACCTTCCTCTTAGTTCTAGGGAAGTTCCTAGTTTTGATAAACCGAAGCCTCAACCACAACCCTTATCTAATTGTCCACCTTTATATGCAAGTCTAGGAGAAGAAATAGGCCCCGAACCACCCATAAAGCCACATAGTCCGGATAGTTTTAGGATGAAGGTAGTAGATAATTTAACCATTCATACATCACCTTCACCTCACGGGGCATCTTCCCGCCCTAAGGATACGTATTGCTATTATCACCCATGCATCGATGATCCTAAGAAACATTATGGATTTAAATCGGGTTTATTAGGACATAGTGGATCCCTAGGTGTTGATTTTCTGAATATGGAGATGATAGAAAATGATTGGGAATTAGAATCTAAGGAAGTTTCTTTTCTAGGAAGAAGACTTAATTCACTCGTTAGGCCAAAAGAAGTAGAGAAGGTTAGGATTAAAGAGACACACCATTTGGAGCATATAATTCAACAACTAATTTTTCAACATTTGACTCCTTCCCACCACAATGGTGTATACCATTATTATCACCCACACTTGAACTCAAGTGTAGGGGAACCCTCCCCTTTATCTGTTAAATAAGGGTAGAGTCAGGGGAATGGATGATGAAGGAGAAGTCACGTAAGGACGTGTGACTTCGAGTCTAGCTACAAGACTCGTTAATAAAGAAAAGCGCTACTTGGGAGGCAACCCAATTTACTTTTCCTGCAAATTAGGAGTGTCACGTGTGTTTTAGTTCTTTATAATTTGTTTTATTATGTTTGAACTATCTTGTAATCATGCTTTGTTTGTCTTTAATCTCGTCTTAATTTCAATCAAAGGAATTTTGCAAACAATAAGTTTAGGGGAATTTATCCGGCTTTTCGAGTCATATGATTGAATTATTAAATCTTAGGTTTTATGCAGCCATTTGTACAGGAATTAACTTATGGAATCAAGTGCAGGAAATTTTTCATCAAAAACAAAAATTTCGTTTTCACAAAATGTGGAGACGGCATCACGATTAACACGCGGCGTCGTCACCACGACACCTGTGACGGGGTCACGAGAACCCTGGCTACATCAAACGCCCAGGTCCAGAAAACTTAAAGTTTTTAATTATTTTTGAAAATAAAACTTGCATAACATTTAATATATGTATTCTTCTGTTATAAACCTGCAAAACTTAATGAGTTTAACAATTCTCTCATCCTATCTATCGAGTCAAACCCTAAATTCGTATTGTATATTTGTCTATCGCACATTTTATGCTTGGTATAGTTGTCTTTGTCTTTGATTACAGGTTATATTTGATGAGAAAAAGCTTGGAAGTTCTTAGAAAGTTTCATTGGATGATTCTTAGAGGACGATTTAACCAGTTATCGCATGTTTCTTTTACATTATTGAGTAAACCAGGAGAGTACTAGTTTCTTTACCTTGTTTTCTTTACCCTTTATTCGTTTCAACGGGTACTTCTAGAGAACATTAAGGACAATGTTCAACTTAAGTGTAGGGGGAAAATAAGCCTTAGAAACTATTCTTTCATTTGCCATTTGCTTTGTCCTTAAAATGATGGGTAATATATCAAAACATAGCATAAGAGGTGATTTTTACCCAAATTTAAAAATTTTTATGACACATACCGATGAAAACTGAGTATTAATAGTGTCTCATGGATAAGAATTTATATTACTAGCACAAAAACCCTCAAATTTCACCCCCAAAATGTGAGGTTCGCCCTTAGATGTTATACCTTTAGCTGGTTCAAGTTAAGGAATGAGCAATCATGTGTGTCTATTCCGTCGTTACGGATGTGTATGCGTGGTTTCGTCGCCTTTTTTAGAAATTCCGTCGTTATGGATGTGTACGTGTGGTCTTCGTCGCCTTTTCTGGAGCATTGAGATCGGTATTAAATTATATGAGTGTACCGGTAGTATATTAAATTCTAGAACTTATTTTGTGATGCATCCCGAGACCACATAGTAAGTATTAGGATTTTCTTGATAAGAGGCATTAGGATTAACCCATGTTCTAAACCTGTAATTGTTATGATGGTCACATTGATCATATAACTATCCTACACCCTTGTCATGCACTCATTTTTAGTGCAGGATACCTCTAGTACACCCCTCGAGCAATCCTTTTTCATAGTTCTTGTAATTTTTAGGTGGATTCCAGATTATTATGAAAGTCACCCTTAAACCAATCGTTACACCCAAAAAGCCTTAGCCTACCTTATATGTACTCGCCTTTAGTACATTATTGTGTTTAACCCAAGTTAATTATTGAGTACACGGTTGCTAAGTCCTTATCCTTGTAAATACTGTTTTGGGACGATTGGGATTCATGGTGGTATTTATTTCGCGAAAGAATGGGGAAGAAAAGTTAAGTCAATACCCCATATATTTGTTAGATGATCTCCATGTTATTTTGATCCACCTTAATACGGGTCATTAGATAGATTGTAAATATCGAACATGTAAAAGCTCAAGTGTAGGGGTACGTATTATAAACCCCATGTGATGTATTATGTTATTCAAAAAAAATATGAAAAATAAGAAAAGAAAGAGATTGATGTGGAGTTGTGTAGAGTTTGTATATCTTCGTCTGAGTCTTGGCTTAGCAACCAAACCAACGTGTATTAGTGTAAATAATTAGCTAGCCCTTCCACTCTAAATTCACCTAAAGCCACCCAAATGTATCCCATCCATTTCCGTTTCCATTATATGTTATCTTACACCTACACCCCACAACCCTTTAAAAAGACCTCTTAGACAGTAATGAATAATGCTTGCGCCTAGCGGTGGAGGTTTGATCCTTTACCAAGCCTATGGTAATTTATATGCTATGACATGTAATGAGCGTTGATTTTCTGTTTCCCCCTTATGTTATAATTTATTATACACCCGAGTGAAAGAGAGAATCCCAAACACTTATGTGAGGTGCTAGTATATATTTTCCGTGCTTTTAATTACGAGGTCTAGAAGGTTGTGTTGTAAAATACTTTTAAAGAGTAATTAAAATGACCCCTCATATTGTTATTGTCTAGGTAGAAAAGCCTATTTGCTTGAGGATAAGAAAATCCCAAGTGTAGGGGTATTTGATGAGGTGTCGTTTTATACACTTTTTCGGGGTCGTTTAACCCCCAAAATCATGCATTTATGCCCAAAATAGGTACTTAATCGTTCCTTTTCAGGTATTTCTCATTTGGAAGGCATTTGGATGAATTACACATGACTTGGGCTCATTTGGAGAAGAAACGGACAAGACTACAGACCTACACCAACATCACTCAAGATAATGTCATCAGCAGCTAGAGACGGTGTCACCATTACAACGTGACGTCGTCACAACAAAGACCAAGACGGCGTTACATGATTCCACGACGGCGTCAGAATACACGACCCAACCCATTATCTAGAATATTCTTCATCATGACGGCGTCACGACTGAAACGCGACGCCGTCACAACGATTTTCCTATATATACAAACCCGAATTTAAGGTTTTAAGTGTGTAACTTTAAAATAAAAAGAGGGTACGAACCCTAGTTCGTTTAGCAGCTGTTAGGGACGATTTTAGGGCCAAAAAACCCTATTGTACTTCCTCCAACTCATGTTTTAATCAAGTAAGGTTTATTTAATCATCCAATATGTCTATGTGTTGTGTGATTTATCTATGTTCTTGCTTCACTTATAACATGCTTGGCTAAACCTCCTATTGCGTTTATTTATGATTGTATGAAACCTAGAATGTAGATCTTAGTGGTGTTGCCTCTTGTGATGTATGTGCATGTTAGGCTCTAGAAAACCAGCTTTTGTCTGTACTGTCGTTGATATGTCTAGGGAAACATGATTGTGTAGAAAGGATACCATTGGGTAACAGTCTTCATACTACCTTGCCCCCTAATATGGTTGATCCACTCTTAATATATTTCACATGCACTTAGTGAACTCCTAGGGGAGATGTAATAGTCTTCATACTACCTTACGTGCGCGTTGCTCTAGCGGAATACTAAGTAGACGACGGGTTCGCATAATTCGTTCATGACTTAGGAAATAGTTACACAGCTCGTCACAAGGGTGGCAAGGCAACAACACTAGGAGAAGCAATCTAGGGAGTAATACATGATTAAATAAGCACAATCTTTTATCTTATTGTTATTACCAATTAGCGTAGCTTTATATTTAGTTAATAGCTAAAACCAAACCACCTCTCCAATTATATGATTTACTTGCTTTCCATAAAATACAAAAATACAAAAATAATTTTCCCTCAACCTTTAGAACTCTGATAGACCGTGATCAAGACTTCCCAACCTATTTCCCGAGTGAACGATAACAACCCCCGAGTCTTGCCTATACTACTATTACAACGATTAGGTGCTCTGCTTAGGGAGTTGTAAAACTTCTTGTAAAAGTCCTACGACGACCGTATCAAGTTTTTGGCGCCGCTGCCGGGGAATAGTTAGGTTCTGATAATAGTTTAGCTTAGTTCTACTCGCTTGAATCCTTTCAAGTGAGAATTTAATTTCGCATATTAACTTTCTTGTAGTCTATCTTTTCTTTGTGCTGCCTGTTTTGTAACCCATTCTCGTCAACCACCATGGGAGATAAGAATCCTATCCGTATTCTAGAAGATTACTCCAAACCAAGCCACGAGGGCTACATGAATACCATCAAGCTCCACGTAGGGAACAACATGGTGCCTCTTTGATCCGACACCATCCGGTTGGTGCAAAACGGATTCTCATTCCATAGACTTCGGTCTGAGGATCCAAATCAACACCTCAAGGATTTCCTTAAACTTGTGGACTCACTTGACCTTAATGGTGAAAATAGGGAAAGAACGCGCCTGTGTTTATTTCAATTTTCCCTACGCGATCAAGCTAGCAATTGGCTTGAACGTCTTCCTGCAGGATCCATCTCCACATAGGAGGATCTTACTACTCGATTCCTTGCTCAATTCTTTCCACCGGGAAATACCGCAAAACTCCGTAATGATATCCTGATGTTCCAACAACATCATGGAGAATCTCTATCCTAAGCATGGACTTGTTTCAAGGATTTACTCCAAAAAGTCCCTCATCATGGCATCGACCTTTAGCTCCAAGTCCAAATTTTTTATGACCATGTCAATCCTGTCACAAAACGAACCATTGACCAATCGGCTGGTGGTAAGCTTCGTGACCTCAACGCCGAAGAATCCTGGGCATTATTAGAGGACCTCATCCTCTATGACAACAAAAGTTGGAATGACCCAAGGGATTTCACTAAGCCGATCAAGGCAATCGAATTGCCTCAAGATATCCCAAGTACATCCGACCGTCGTCTAATCGAGCTCGAAAATCAAGTCCAACGCTTGATGGAAGCTTATCTTGCTCCCACTCAACCCGTTCAATTGAACAAAGTCTCTTCTTCATGTAAAATTTTCAATGGTCCTCACGACACTCGATATTGCATGAAAAATCCCGAGCAAGCTTCTGTTAACTACACGTCCTCGCGTATAAACGAAGTGGGAAGTAAGAGGTTCACTTCAAACCATGGACCAAGAAATTTCAATGATGCCACCAACACCTGGAAGGAGAAAACCAACTAATTAACTGGGCACATAGACCCAAACCTTCACTAGCCACAAGGCGGGTCCAATCCCATCCACATCTTCTAGTTTAACAATATGAACTGAAAAGGCATTACTTTGATTCGACTCTAACAATGAAAGAGGTTAGCTCACCTAAAGACCCAACTAGAACAACAACATGACGACATGATTGGCAATATTAACCTCCATTAGAAAACTGTTTCGAGAAACTCAATAATGTGTCTACCCCCGAAAATGCAGGAAATTCCATGGCTCCAAAAAGCATTGCAGCAATTAGCCATGACGAAAGGGAGGAACTCAGGAAGAAAGGAATCAAAAGCTCATCAAAATTGCTCTCCCTAAAATATATCTCCCCCGCATCCATAAAAGAACCAAACAAAAATCCGTCAGCTCCAAAACGCGTTCATTTTGTCAATTCAATCGTTATCCTAAGCACAGACAGTGATACGGAAGAAGAAGACGACCCATCGACCAACACATGCGATCTCAACCTGGATGGTATGGTAAAAAGAAAATAAGAGGTAAAGGAGCAAGGCAAGGAAGAGAATGAAATGGAGACTGACACGGAAGTGGAATAAGAAATTGAAGAAGAAGAAAGTAAATTTGAGACTGATGAAGAAGTTAAAGAAATAATTAAGGAGGAGGAAGATGAAGGAGATGGTGAAAACTTTAACTCATTCCCAACTATGGAGGAATTAACGTATCATGAATGGCTATTAAAGAATCCTCGACCTCCGTGGGTAAAGGAAAGGATAAGAGCCGAAAGCCCGAACAACATTAAAATTTCCTGCATGGTCGATCACTTCTTCAAAAGACACACTTACATAGACCTAGAATCACCAATCAATATCACGTCTAGGCGTTAATATAATCATATCATGACTTATGGGCTTAGATCAAGGCAAAAACCGTCAAACCCCAATAAAATTAGCAACTTTATAGGAAGAATAAGAGGCCTAAAGATTTTCATAGGAAGCTTTGCCTACGAATGCGACTTTATGATATTAGAAGATAACACTAGCATTATCGATCACCACCTTGGAGAAATGATTTTTGGAAGGCCCTTCATTGAGGAAATCGGCCTTGTCTACAATGAAAAAGAAGGAGCGGTCATGTTCAAACAAGATGATGAGAAAATCACATTCAGAATGACTCATACCATGAAGATATTCAAACAAACAAGACTTATGGGTTTAAGCACCGACTCCATACCCCAGCCCGCCTACAAAGAAGACTTTGGCCATGGAAGGACGCACTACTATTAAAGCTTACTCATTGGAGATGAGTACAAACAAGATGAAGGTGATAGAAGAGGAATAGGCATTTAATGAGGTTGGAAAAAAAGATGATAGATAATAAAGGAAAAGTCATGTAAGGACGTGGGACTTCGAGTCTAGCTACAAGACTCGTTAATAAAGAAAAGCGCTTCTTGGGAGGCAACCCAATTTATGTTTCCCGTAATTAGGAGTGTCATGTATGTTTTAATTCTTCATAGTTTGTTTTATTATAGTTGAACTATCTTGTAATCATGCTTTGTATTGTCTTTAACCTCATCTTAATATCAATCAAAGGTATTTTGCAAACAATAAGTGTAGGGGAATCTATCTGGCTTTTGAGCCAAATTCAAACATGTTAAAATAATTTTTTTAGATTAATTCTCATCATTTTTGAGTCATATGAAATTTTTGAATTGTGTAAAACTCAGGTTTTATGCTGCCATTTGTACAGGAATTAACTATGGAAATCAGTGAAGGAAATTTTCATCAAAAACAAAATGTCATTTTCACAGACTGTGTAGACGCCGTCATGATTAACACGCGACTGACCGCACTTAACGTCACTTGACGACGTCAAACGCCCAGGTCAAGAAGACTTAAAGTTTTTAATTATTTTTGAAAATAAAACTTGCATAACATTTAATAAATGGTATTATGCTGTTATAAACCTGCAAAAAACCTAATGAAGTTTAACAATTCTCATCTTATCCTATCCTAACAAGTCGAACCCTATATTCTCATGGTATATTGGGTAAATCGCACATTTAATGAGCTTGGTAATAAGTTGTCTTTGACTTGATTACAGGTTATAATTTGAGAGAAGAAGCATGGAAGTTCTATAGGAAGTTTCATTAGATCTGATTCACACCGGACGATGATGTTTAAACTAGGGTAATCGCATTTTCTTCTCCATTTATTGAGTATACCAGGTGTATCTGAGTTTCTTTTCTGTTTTACTTTCCCCACGTTAATTTCGTTTCAACGGGTACTTTTAGAGAACATTGGGACAATGTTCAACCTATACGTTAGGGGAAAAGAAAAAGGCCTAGAAAAACTATTCTTTCATTTGCCCATTTCTGCTTTGGTCCTTAAAATTATGGTAATAAATCGAAACATAATTAATGAGTAATTTTTTTATTTTTATTAACCTAAAATTTAATTTTTATTTTATATGAAACATCCCGATGACAACCAAGTATTATTAGCGTCTCAATGGATAATAATTTATATACTGAGCAACAAAAAACCCTCAAAATTTCCACCTCGCCACAATGTGAGGTTCGCCCTTCTAGATATTATACCTTTAGCTTGTTTAGTTAAGGATGACCAATCACGTGTGTCCTATTTACTCCCGTCGTTACGACGGATGTGTATGTGTGGTTTTGTCGCCTTTTTCTAGAACCATGGTATGTTATTTAGGATTGAGGAGAGTGTACCATTTTTTTGTACATATATAAATTCTAGAACCTTGTTTTTTTGATCATTCCAAACCGCATAGTGTGTATTAGGATTTGCTGATAAGAGAGGCATTAGGATTAAACCCCCATGTTTCAACCTATACTTGTTATGATGGTTCACAATAAATCCGATCATAATAATTATCCTACGACCCCTGGGCCATTATCAACTATTTATTAGTACAAGAATCCCCTAGTACAACCAGCCCGAGCCCTATCCTTTTTTTACGGATCTCACAGTAATTTTTCCTAGTTAATCCAGACTATTAATGAAGAGCATTGCTTAACCCTAAAAACAATCGTTACACCCAAAAAGCTTAGCCTACCTGTATGTACTCATTTTTGGTACAGTAATTGTGTTTAACAAAAAAAACCCAGTTAATTAGTTGAATACACGTTTGCTAAGTCCCCTTATCCTTGTAAATACAGTTTTGGCATATGGGATTTCAATGTAGTATTTATATCGCGGAAAAACAGGAATAATAAGTTAAGTCAATACCCACCAATATGTTTGTCAAGTGACTTCCATGTTATTTTGATCCACCTTAGAATTCAGGGTCAATAGTTAGATTGTAAATATCGAGCATGTAAAAGCCTCAAGATTATGGTACGTATTATAAATCCACCATGTGATTAATTTATGTTATTCAAAAAAAATGAGAAAAGAGAAAAGAAAGAGATTGAATGGATGAGTTGATGTAGATTTTGTATAACTTCGTTCAGAGTCTTGCTTAAGCAACCAAACCAGCGTTATTTGTAGTAAATAATTAGCTAACCCCTCCACTCCAAAGTCACCTAAAGTCACCACCCAAATGTATCCAATCTGTTTCCATTTCCATTATATGTTATCTTACACCTACACCCCACAACCCTTTATAAAAACCTCTTAGATAGTAATGAATAATACTTGCGCATAGCGGTGGAGGTTTGATCCTTTACCAAGCCTATGGTAATTTATATGCTATGACAAGAAATGGAGTGTTGATTTCCATTTCCCCTATATGTTAAAATTTATATACTATACCGAGTGAAAGAGATAATCCTAAACAACTTATGTGAGAGGTGCTAGTATATATACTTTCTGTGCTTTAATTACAGTCTAGAAGGTTGTGTTGTAAAATGCTTTTAAAGAGTAGGTAAAATGACCCATCATATTGTTATTGTCTAGGTAGAAAAGCCTATTTGCTTGAGGACAAGCAAATCCCAAGTGTAGGTATTTTGATGATTGTCCTTTTCTACACTTTTTTTTTACGGGGTCGTTAACCCCCTAAATCGTGGCATTTTATTGCCCAAAAAGGTACTTAATCGTTCTTATTTAAGGTATTTCTCAATTTGGGATAGGCATTTTGGAAGAATTACACGTGACATGGGCTCATTTGGAGAAGAAACGGACAAGACTACAGGACCTACACACAACATTGATCAAAGAACTTCTCTTACATGTGGCTTGAGAACGGCGTCACAAGTACAACGTGACGCCGTCACCAAGCACAAACGATCAAGACGCAACACTGATTCCACGATGGCGTTAGAGAATACGACCCAACCCATTATCTAGAATATTCTCTTTCATGACGATGTCACGATTAAAACGCAACGCCGACCACATGTTTTTTCCTATTTATACAAACTTCAAATTTTAGGGTTTTGAGTGTGAAACTTTAGGAATAAAAAGAGGGCACGAACCTAGTTCTTTAGGCAACTGTTATGTATGACTTAGGGCCTTAAAAACCACCTGTACATCCACCAACTCATGTTTTAATCAAGTAAGGTTTATTTAAATCATTCAAATGTTCTACTGAGTTGTTTTGATCTATCTAGTACTCTTGTTTATCTATTAATATGATTGGCTAAACCTTCTCTATTGTGTTTATTTTATGATTGTATTACACCTAAAATGTAGATCTAATGGGTGTTACTTCTTGTGATGATGTGCAAGTAAGGCTCTAGGAAAACCAGCTTTTGGTCTGTACTTTTTGCCGTTGGATATGGTCTAGGGAAACAAGATTTGTGTAGAAAGAACCCATTGGGTAACAGTCCTTCATACTACCTTGCCCCCTAAATATGGTTGATCTACTCTTAATATATTTCACATGCACTTAGTGAGCTCCTTGGGGCCATGTAATAGTCTTCATACTGCCTTACGTGTGCGTTGCTCTAGCGGAATACTAAGTAGACGGCGGGTTCGCGTGATTCGTTCATGAATTAGGAAATAGTTACACAAATCATCACAAGGGTGACAATGCAACAACACTAGAAGAAGCAATCTAGAGAGTAATACATGATTAAATAAGCACAATCTTTTATCTTATTGTTATCACCAATTAGCGTAGCTTTATATTTAGTTAATAGCTAAAACTAAACCACCTTTCCAATTATATGATTTACTTGCTTTCCATAAAATACAAAAATACAAAAATAATCTTCCCTCAACCTTTAAAACTATGATAGACCATGATCAAGCCTTCCCAAACTATTCCCCGAGTGAACGATAACAAACCTCAGATCTGCCTATACTACAACTACAACGATTAGGTGCTCTGCCTTAGGAAGTTGTAAAACTTCTTTGTAGAATCCATGACGACCCGCATCTATGTACCTAACCGTTGTAGTAGTAGTATAGGCAAGACTCGAGGGTTGTTATCGAATCCTAGGGTGACTAGGTTAGGCTGATCATGGTCTAACAGAATTTAAGGGTTGAGAGAAGAATTCTTTTGTTTTTAATTTTATAAAGACAATAAATCAATGGTTTGAGGAGGTTGGTTTGTTATTAAACTACTAACTAAACTATAAATCTATTCTACGGGTTTATAAACTATTATGATAATTAAATGTATTTACCTAATCATGCACTACTTATCAGATTCTTCTCCAAATCATGTTGCCTTGTCACACTTGTGATGATATATGTAAGTATTTCCTAGGTCATGAACGGATTACACGAACCCTCCGTCTATTTAATATTCCGTTAGGGCAACGCACCCTTAAGTAGTATTAAAGACTATTACAAGGCCCCTAAGAGTACATTAAATGCATGTGAAATATCTTAAGAGAGACCAACCATATAAAGGGGCAAGGAAGTATGAAGACTGTTACCCGATGATATCCTTTCTACGCGTTTCGTCTTCCTTCGAGTTCCCTAGACGTGTCTACAGCGATACAAACAAAAGCGGTTTTTATTAGAACCTAACGCTCACATCATCAATCAGAAGCAACAGTAAAAGAAATCTACAATTTGCTTTCATCAATCTAAGCAAATACAAAGGAGGGTTTAGCCTTGCATGTTATAAAGGAATCAAAGAGATAAATCAATCCATTGCAAACACATAGACCATATTGAATGATTAATGATAAAAAAACCCCCTTACTTGAATTAAAACATGGATTCAAGGTAGTACAATAGGGTTTTGAGGCCCTAAAATGACCTTTGAAGCTGCTACAAGAGCTAGGGTTCGTCTCCCAAAAGTTATACAAAGTTACACACTTTAAACCCTAAAATCGGTTTAAGTATAAATAGAGAGATACCGCTGCGACGGGCGTCGCGTTGTATTCCCTGACGTCGTTGCTTAAGTGATGACTCTAGAATCCTCATTAGTCGGACCTGTCCTGACGCAGGTCACTAAATCTCTGACCCGCCGTCACTAGATGGATCCCACGCACGCTCGCTTTATTGCATGTGACGTACGCCGCTCCACGCTCTAAAATAATATTCTTCATGGATTTGGTGTAGGTCTCCCGTAATCTTGTCCGTTTTCTTCTCCAAATGACCCAAGTCCCATGGTATTTCCCTAATGTACATACAGTGCTAAAAACCTGAAAACAAAATGGATAAAGCATATAATCTGGCTATGTTTTGCATGATTTATTTTTTTAGGGGGTTAAATGACCCCAAAAAGTGTATAAAATGACACCTCATCAAATTCCCTTACAATTGGGATTTGCTTGTCCTCAAGCAAATGGGCTTTTCTACCTAGATAATAGCAATATGAGGGTCATTTAACCTACTCTTTAAAAGTATTTTACAACACCAACCTTCTAGACCTCGTTATTAAAAGCACGAAAGCATACACTAGCACCTCACATAAGGTTTTAGAATCTCTCTTTCACTACCGGAGTTGATATAATTAAATTATAAAATAAATGAGGAAATGGAAAATCAAAACACTCATTACCTGCATAGCATATAAAATTACCATAAAAGGCTTGGTAAAGGATCAAATCTCCCACTGCATGGCGCTAGCATTATTCATTACTATCCTAATCAAGGTCTTTTAAAGGGTTGTGGGGTGTAGGTGTAAGATAACATATAATGGAAACGGAAACGGATAGGATACATTTGGGTAGCTTTGGGTGAATTTGGAGTGGAAGGGTTAGCTAATTATTTACACGAATACACGCTGTTTTGGTTGCTAAGTCAAGACTAGGACAAAAATATAAAAACTCTACACAACTCTACATCAATCTCTTTCTTTTTCTTTTCTGTTTTTCTCCTTTTTTATCATAACTTGGGGTTTATAACACGTACCCCTACACTTGAGCTTTTACATACTCAATATTTACAATCTAACTAATGACCCGTATTGAGGTGGATCAAAATAACATGGAGATCATCTAACAAACATATAGGGGTATTGACTTAACTTTTCTTCCCTATTCTTCTGCGAAATAAATACTACCATGAATCCCAATCGTCCCAAAACAGTATTTACAAGGATAAGGACTTAACAACCGTATACTCAAATAATTAACTTGGGTTAACACAATAATGTACTAAAAGCGAGTACATACAAGGTAGGCTAAGGCGATTTGGGTGTAACGATTGGTTTAAGGGTGACAATGTTCTTCATTAATAATCCAGCTTAACCAGAAAATTACAAGAACCGTGAAAAAGGATTGGCTCGGAGAGTTGTACTAGGGGTATCCTGCACTAAAGATGAGTGCATGGAAAGGGTGTGAGATAGTTATATGATCGGTGTGACCATAATAACAATTACATGTTTAAAACATGGGTTAATCCTAGTGCCTCTTATCTAGCAAATCCTAATACTCATTATGCGCTCTCGGGATGCATCACAAAAATAAGTTCTAGAATTTAATATACTATCGGTACACTCATATAATTTAATACCGATCTCAATGCTCCAGAAAAGGCGACAAAGACCACACATACACATCCGTAACGACGGAATAGACACGTATGACTGCTCACTCCTTAACTTGAGAAAGCTAAAGGTATAAACTATCTTGGGTATCAATAATGGATAACCGAATTCCTAAAGATCTAAAGGCGAACCTCACATTTTTGGTGTGGAATTTTTTGTGCTAGTCATACACATTCCTATCTATGAGACGCTATTAATACTTGGTTTTCGTCGGTATGTGTCATAAAAATATTTAAATTTTGGTTAAAATCACCTTTTTGTGCTATTGTTTCGATATATTACCGATCATTTTAAGGACAAAGCAAATGGTAAATGAAAAAATAGCATCTAAGGCTTATTTCCCCCTACAATTAAGTTGAACATCGTCCCCAATGTTCTATAGAAGTACCCAAAAAAACAAATAAAGGGAAAAGAAAATAAGTAAAAGAAACTAGTACTCCCCTAGTTTACTCAATAATGGAGAAGAAACATGCAATAACTGGTTAAATCATCCTCCGAGAATCATCTAATGAAACTTCCTAAGAACTTCCAAGCTTCTTCTCATCAAATATAACTTGTAATCAAAGACAAAGAAAACTACACCACGCGTAAAATACATGGGATAGATATACATAAAATAAGAGTTTAGGGTTTCGACTCTATTAAAACAGTAAAGATAGGATGAGAGAATTGTTATACGCAATTGGTTTTGCTAGGTTTATAAAAGAATTTAAACTTTTTAAGTGTTGTACAAGTTATACTTTCAAAAATACTTAAAATTTTTAAGTTTTCCTGTAACTGGGCGTTTGATGCCGTCAAGAATATCCCGACCCCGTCACAAGTATCGTGGTGACGGCGTCGCGTGTAAATCGTGAGGCCGCCTCCACACTATGTGAAAACTCATTTGTCGTTTTTGATGAAAAATTTCCTACACTCATTCTTATAATTATTTTTCCTGTCAAAATGCTGCATAACAATCTGAGATTTAACAATTCAATCATATGCTCCAAAACTGACGCGGATTAATCTAAATAAATTATTTTAACTGTTTGAATTTGGTTCTAAAAACCGGATATTTCTCCTACACTTATTTTGTTGCAAAATACTTTTAATTGCAAATAAGACGAAGTTACAAACAAACAACGCATGATTACAAAATAATTCAAACATAATAAAACAAACAATAAAGAATAAAACACAAGACACTCCTAATATGCGGGAGAAGTAAATATTATGTTGCCTCCCAAAAAGCGCTTTTCTTTATTTATGAGTCTTATAGCTGGACTCGAAGTCACACTCTAAGTGTCGTAGAAGTGGTCCAAGTCGACGATTTCCCTTGGGCTTTCTCTTTTAGAGAGCTTCCTAGTGGTTGGGATCGATTGTAGGGTTTTGGTGAACTCCTCTCCGTCGGGGTCAATTAATTTAATCTTGGCGTACCATGTTCCATCTCCGTTTTTGGATGTTTGTTCCATTTAATTAAGATTTTTATTTATTAGGTCCGCCCGAACACTGCACATGTTACTCTTGAGGTTAATAATGGGTAGTGCTCCTAAAAATTCTACATTCTTCTAACACTAAGGGAACTTTCTTAAGGGATTAATCTCAGCATCTCTAGCAATATTCCCATTCTCTACTAGCATAATAAAGGGTTATAGTGCGCCTAATCATCCGAGCTAGGTCGTACTTTGTATGAATCCCTTATACAAGCGTGGTCCAATAGGGTGCTTCCTCCTCACCTAGGTCGACTTATTTTACTCCGAATACCGACCTAGTGATTCATTCTCCTACCGCTATTTTGGCCATCCTACAATCTATAACTGCGTTGGCGGTAGCTAAGAATCCTCATCCTACTTACAAAGTGGTTTCGGGGTCCTTTTTTCATAACGTCCACGTAGAAAATATTAAGAGTTTTTAGTTTTCCTATTAGGACTCCTACGTCTTTAACAATCCCAACGGGGGTAGATTTTGGTTCCGTCACAGCCAACCCAAAGAAATCTTGGCGTTCAAACTTTGGACAATCTACTAGCGTCTTGAGATGCCTGAAGTATGTCCTACGATGACCGCACATCAAGATGCCATGAAATTAGATACCAATCCTTCAAGGTTTGATTGATTGTTAATGCTTCGAGGATTGTTGCTGAAAGAACTGTTAGGGATCGAACCGTTGGGTTAGAACCGGTTAGGTGGGTTTGAAAAATTGTTTTGAGAATTTTGGGGTTGTCTCCACCTAAGGTTTGGGTGACTTCTCCATGATGGATTATAGGTGTCACCAAGATTGTTTTGCTCGGGCTTGAAAGTATACCACTTACCTCCCGCTTCATCGGTACGCGAGGATGCGTATTCAACAAAGGCTTGTTCGGGATCTTCCATGCAGTACTGAGTGTCGTGGGGACCACTGCAGATCTCGCATGAGGTAGTGATTTTGTTCACTTGAGTAGGTTGTGTCAGAGAAAGATGAGCTTCCATCAAGCGTTGGACTTGATTTTTGAGCTCGATTAGACAGCAGTTGGATGTACTCGGGACATCTTGAGGCAATGCGATTGCTTTGACCGGCTTAGCGAAATCCATTGGGTCGTTCCAACTTTCATTGTCATAGAGGGCGAGGTCCTCTAATAATGTCCAGGATATCTTGGCGTTTCGGTCACAAAGCTTGCCACCGGCCGATTGGTTAATGGTTCGTCTTGTGATTGGATTGACATGGTCATAAAATTTTTGGACTTGGAGCCAAAGGTCGATGACATGATGAGGGACTTTTTGTAGTATATCCTTGAAACGAGTCCATGCTTTGGCTAAAGATTCTCCATGATGTTGTTGGAACATCTGGATATCATTGCGAAGTTTTGCTGTCCTTCCGAGTGGAAAGAAATGAGCAAGGAATCGGGTAGTAAGATTGGTATGTGTTTAATTACACATACCTTTGACCACTAAAAACGGACTTAAATGACCAAAAACGTACCAAAAATACATTGTATTTGTATGTTTTGCATTTGTATTGTGCAGGAAACGGATATCCAAGAAAAGGACAAAATCGAAGCCAAAATGACAAAAACGAGCACGAGAACGGAAAGACCGTGAGAAGTCAAAAAGATAAAGTCAAAGTCAACAAAAAAGTCAAAGTCAAAGTCAACCCCGAGAAGTGGCATTGTAAGTCTTTATTTTTCCATTTTTAGCTTATTTACTATTCAACTGCTTATTGGTGCTTATTGTCTGTTTTTATTTGCTTGCTTATGCTTATTAATATTTTGTTTATTGCGTTATGATGCTTTATTGTGTAATTGTTTAGAAATCTTTTGTTTTATGATCTGTCTTAAAAATAGCTTAATTAAGTAGCATAATGGTGTAGCTTTTGATCTTGCTTATTGGAACTGTTTAAAACTTGCACATTTGTCATTCATATTAAGCTAATTAACAATCTGGGTCCTTTAAGGGTATTGATTCATTAAAAACTCCAATTAACAAAGTTATAAAAATTTGTACAGATAGGCTTAAAGGGTAGTTTTTGGCAGTATGAGGGGTCAAACGGGCAAAAGATGGTTCTATAAAAACCATTTGGGTCAAATATTGCTCTAACTTCTTCAACCTTTTTAAATTCTTCTTAAGTTGTTTTTCCAAGAATTCAAAGTCTAATGTTTGTTTTAAGGTTTTTCTTGGGGGGGGGGCGTTAGGGTGTTTTAAAAACTGTTGTGAATTTAGAACAGGTCTCTAACAAGTGCTTCATTTTGATTGGAGACCTCTATATCTAGGCTTTTAAAGTAGTTGTTTTAGAGTTGTTTTAGTAAGTGTAAAAATTCAGTCAGGTAAATGCTTTTAAGGCTTCCTTGCTTAAGTCAATAAACTGTCCAAAATTGTAAGTATCCTTCTTAAGTTAGTAAAGACTGCATTTTTTCAGTTGCTCAGTACTTGCTTATTCCATTTTATTTCAAAATGGGTTTTTGAATTGATTTGATATTTAAAATGCGTCTTTGAAGTTCCAAATTGTTGTCTTTTAGTGGGATCCAGTTTCATAAGGTTCTGATTATTTACTATTTTTAAGCCAAAAGTGGTGTTTTGTTAAGATTGCAAAAGTTTAAGAAAATTTTCTAAGTATTGAATCTATGTGAGCTAGCCTTTTCATTAAGATTTTTAAGTGCTTAATTAAATTTCAAACTGCTTTTTTCTTTGTTGCTTATTGTAGCTTTTTGGCATTCTATTTTTATTTGTATAAGCCAACTAAAGGTCCATCCTTTTTAGTGGTATAAGCCACTAAGCCATAAGGATCTGTTTGCTAGCTTATTTTTAAGCTAGAAAAGTCCCTTTTGGCTGTTTGCTTATCATTTTTGGCCAAAAAGCTAATTTGCTTATTTAGGCTTATTAGCTTATTGCATTTGCTTATTCTAGGTTTAGTATAGCTTATTAGGTCAGTTTAAGTCCCCTTTAGCTTATTTCCTTTAGTTAAGAGCTTATTTGAGCTTATTTGCCTTTAGTTTAAATTTTTTTAAGTTTTATAGCTTTTTAGTGAATTTGCCATTCTAGCTTATCTTAGTTGCTTATTTTTGTTCAAAATTGCTTATTAAGTATAGCTTATTACCTGTCTTAGCTTATTTCTCTTTTTGGATTGCTTTTTAGTGCTTAATTAGCTTAACAGTTAGCCATTTTAAGGCTTAGTATAGTTTAGCTTATTCTGTCACCTTTTAGGGCTTATTCTGTGCTTATTTGTGGTTTATAAAAAAAGTGTTTTTGTAAAAGTTGCTTATTTTTAAGCCCTTTAAAAAGTTAAAAAAATGGCATTTGAAAAAACATTTGGGATTAGGGGAAGCCCCAGGTGAGCAAGGCTCGAACCCGGGACCTCTACCCCTCTCACCAAACGTTTTACACAACACACACACTACCACTCGCCCTTGGGTCTTTTTCGATTTTATCTTGCATAATTAATTACTTATACACGTTTTAGCCCTTTTGGTTAATAAGCTGTTTTAGCTTATTTTACAGCTTATTTGATAAGCTGTGTTACCCAGCGTATTTTTCTTAGGATAAGCTTTGTTCAAGCTACTTTTGCTAATTTTTTTAGAATTTTTATAATTAGTTTAGTATTTTTAAACATTTAATTTCATTAAAATCGTTTTTAATTCATAAAAAATTATAAAAAAGTCAAAAAAATATAATTCTTTTTTAGAAAATTTTCTTTTAACATTTAGGACTTAGGAAAATTAGATTTGCTTTCGTAGGGTTAAAATTGCAAAATTTGATTTTTTAAAGAGCGGGATTGAATCCCGTTCATGTTTTTAGTGTTTTTAAGCCCTAATTTCTTTCGTTTTTGATCTAGTTTTCTTTTTTCTTATCTTTTAGTTAATTATGACTTATAAAAGCCAAAAAGATCATTTTAGAACTTAATTTTGATAATTTAGGGTTTTAGGTCACGTTTTAGGATTCCCGGTTTGCATTTTTAGTTTAAATATTGTGTGCCTTAATTATTTTTAGTTTAAATTGCCTTAATTTTCCCGTAGTTTTATAAAACCAATCATAATCTTGTTCCATTCAAGCATCGATTATCAAAACGACTCTCGACTTTCAATTGCATTCCTCGTTGGGGATAACGACCCGGGAATCATACTTCCGGTTTACTACATTGAGGTTTTTGACTATCCTTATTATAAGTATTATATATTTATTTATATATATATTTAAAAAAGGGTAATCATCAATTTCTTGATCAAATTTTGGCGCCGCTGCCGGGGAGGATTGTATACGATTGTCGTTGCGTTTGACAATTTGTGTTTGAAGATCCTTCCGTGTGAAGTTATTTTGCTTATTTTCATAAAAAAAATACAAAAAGATTTTTCTTTTATTAGTATATATATAATATAAAAAAAATCAAAAATTTAAAAAAATTGTCCATAAAAAGAAATAAAATTCACCATCAATATAATACTTTCAATTGAAGTATTATCATTAATAAGTTCCCGAACAAAAGATCAAAAACTTACCTTTTGTGTCACTCGCGAGGTACGGTTCACCTTTGAAAGTTAAACAAACTCTAAGAGGGGTATAAGGCGGGTCGTTCCTAGGAACTACGACCCTAAAGGAGAAAGGTTTTTAATAGCTTCACACTTTCCTCCTCCTCCGCTCGTTTGTGCGTTTTTCTCTTTAAAGAGTTACCGAGAAGCGAGTTGATTATTAGGTTTTAGTGTCTTATTTCATTATCCGTTATTAAAATACATTGTGAATACATTGTTGAAAAACCAAAAAAATATTTAAAAAAAATTAGTATAAATTTTCTTTTTACATTTTAGTGCATGCGCACTCGTTCTCAATCTCGTAATTCTAACCGTCAACAACAACAAGTCCCACCGACTTTTGTTGAACCATTCAATCTTGTGGAACCTATTGAAAATCAAGCTCCTCCCGTAGTTACGATGGCCGATAATCGTTACTATGGCTCAATAGCTCGAAAGCACTCACCGAGGGTTTCGAGGATGCAAGTTCTTTGATCCCCGGAATCACCGGCTTACAACATGAGCTTAAGCATGGTTTGCTTACTCTGTTCAAAATAAACAATTTTTGGACAGTGACAAAGAAGACCCTCATGCTTTACAAATCCGTTATTTCCAACAAGACACTTCTACGATGAAAGTTCTCGCAACACCCGAGTACGGTGGTAAACTTAGCTTTTTCCACCCAATTTCCCTCGAGGGTGCCGCCGATATTGCATGAAAAAGAACCCCCTCGATCGATTCTTACATGGGATGATCTTGTTTCGAAATTCATCAACAAATTCTTCCCTCCTTCTAAAACAACAAATCTTTGAAATGAAATCACGAGATTTCAACAACGATTTGATGAAACATTTTATGAGGCATGGGACCGATTCAATGAGATCATCTTCGGCATGTCCCACATCATGTATTATCGGAATTACAATCAACTCGATACTTTCTATAAATGCCTTTGAACTCTATTATCAAGATTCGGTTGAATTTCGCAGCGTGGAGGTAACCTATTTGGATAAAATTCCCCGATGATTGCCTAAGAATCACAGAGAAGCAATCCAAAGTTCGTAATTCAACGTAACAAACCCGGATTGTTGCCAAGTGAGTGCGAGCAATACTACCCCTCGGTATTTCTCCCGATGTTGCCAAACTTAAAGATATGGTGAAAGCTTTACTTCTTCTCGATAAGAAAAACCAAACCCAAGCTCCCGCTCCTGTAAAAGCGGTCGAGAAAGTTGGTTTTATTCGTGGTGCTATGCTCATTCTTACCGAAATGTCCCGCCACCGAAGGCAACGTTATCGTGAGCAATAACAAGAGTACTTCTCTCAAGTCCGCCGTAGCAATGATCAATCACGGAATACCAGTTAAGGAAATACCGGTTACGGAGCACCGATTGCTAATCAAATTCGACCTCCCGTTTAACAAAACCAAGGAAATAACCAAAACCGTTACAACCAAAACTGGGGGACTAATTACAACCAAGGCCAAATTTATCGACCCCTAATTAATCAACCCTCGGTTCCCCAAGCTCTACCTTACCAAGCTCCGGCTCCGCAAACATAAGGTGTGTTGAAGGATGACTTTCAAAACTATGTCAAAGCTAATGATGCAGTGATGAGAAATATGCAAAATCAAAATCAAAACTAGCAAAATCAAATGACCAATTTAACGGACATGCTTTCCAAGTTTGTGAATTCCAATACAGCTTCTACTTCAGGTTCGGGTTCACTCCCTAGTAATACCATTACTAAACCGAAGGTAGATTTGAAGGGTATTACTACCCGAAGCGGTGTTGCTTATCAAGGACCCATGATTCCTACTACTTCTTCTTCTCCTCCTAAAGTAGTGGAATGTGAAACCGAGGTAACAAAGGACATGGTCCCTCACACTAATAATGGAAGCACCAAAGACGTCCAACTTCCGGTTGTCCAAGTTAAACCTCATGTACCAAATTCTGAGCCCGTTGTTGCTCTCGTTAGAGCTCCGATGCCTAACCCGAAACCGTTAATTCTGTATCCTTCGAGACGTCAATTCCGTATCCTAACGACCAAATTGAGAAATTCTATGAAATCTTTAAGGATTTGAGTTTCGAAATTAGCCTCACGGATTCTTTGATTTTTATGCCAAAATTTGCCTCGACTCTTAAAGCCTTAGTTGGAAACAAAGAAAAATTAAGTGAAATGGCTAGAACTCCATTGAATGAGCATTTCTCGGTGGTTCTCCTCAAAAAGTTTGCCGAAAAACTTGGAGACCCCGACAAATTTCTCATACCGTGTGATTTTCCCGGAATGGATGAGTGCTTAGCCTTGGCTGATCTTGGCGCTAGCATAAATCTCTTCATTAACCGTGTTGGAAATAAGCGTTCTCTTTTCCGGTGTCACTCCTACTTGTTATGGACTCTTGAACTTGCAGAACGTTCGAATCACCCAACGCATCGGTATCGCAAAGATGTCGGTAGTAAAGTAGAAAAGTTCCAATTCCGGCGAATTTGGTTGTCGTATACTTGAATGCCGATCCCCGAGTACCCCTTATTCTTGGAGATCTTATTAAAAACTGAACGTGCTTTGATTTGATGTGTAAGAAGGAGAATTAACTCTTCGGTGTTGTAAAAGAAAGCCGTATCATTCATCTTGGTCATAACTTCGAGATACTCCTCTAATTATGATGATAATTCGGTTAACCGAATTGACGTCATTGAAATGGCTTGTGAGGTGTTATCTACAGAAGTTCACCGGTTTCTCGATGTGATAGACGAGATGCAATCCCAATTCCCTTATTATGCTTAATCATTTCTACCTCTTCTCCGACTCTCACTCCCTTCGGGGATAGTGATTTTCTTCTCGAGGAAGTCGATGCTTTCTCGACTATTGAAGATGATCCAACTTCACTAGAAGTTGATGACTCTTCTTTGACCGGAGGGGGAATATTCTTCTTCCTTGAATCATTTGCAATGTGATCCATCATTTACCCCATTCCCACTTAAGAATTATTTGCCTGAAATTCAAAAAGAACTTAAAGTTTGTGAAGCTAAAACTGATAAATCTTCTATTGATGAACCTCCCGAGGTCGAACTCAAGGACTTACCTCCTCATCTCGAATACACATTTTTGAAAGGTGACAACAAGTTACCCATCATAATTGCTAAAGACTTAAGTGTCGAGGAAAAAGTCACTCTCATAAAGGTTTTGAAGTCACACAAGCGAGCCATCGCTTGGAAACTCTCCGACATTAAGGGTATTAACCTGGGATTTTGTACTCACAAGATTCTTATGGAAGAGGACTACACACCGGCGGTTCAACACCAAAGACGGGTGAATCCAAAAATCCATGATGTCATCAAAAAGGAGGTTGAAAAACTTCTTGACGCCGGATTAATTTACCCGATCTCGGATAGTCCTTGGGTAAGCCCCGTACATTGCGTACCAAAAAAAGGTGGCTTTACCGTTGTTGAAAATGATGAAAACGAGTTAATTCCTACTCGATTGGTTACGGGATGGCGTGTATGCATTGACTACCAAAAGTTAAATGAAGCCACCCGTAAAGACCACTTTCCACTACCGTTTATGGATCAAATGCTTGAGAGATTAGCGGGAAACGAGTACTATTGTTTTCTCGATGGTTTCTCAGGTTACTTTCAAATTCCCATCGACCCTCCTGATCAAGAAAAGACAACATTCACATCTCCTTACGGAACGTCCGCCTACCGTCGCATGCCTTTTGGCTTATGCAATGCACCGGGCACGTTCCAAAGGTGTATGATGGCTATCTTTCATGATATGATCAAAAAAACGATGGAAGTCTTCATGGACGACTTCTCGGTCTTTGGGAATTCATTCAGAAATTGCCTCTCTCATGTAGACAAGATGCTTCAAAGGTGTGAAGACACCAATCTTTGTCTAAATTGGGAAAAGAGTCATTTTATGGTTAAGGAAGGCATTGTCCTTGGCCATAAGATTTCCAAAAATAGGATTGAGGTCGATAAAGCCAAAGTCGATGTGATTGCTAAGTTACCTCATCCCACCACCGTCAAGGGTGTTCGGAGTTTTCTCGGTCATGCCGGTTTCTACCGACGGTTCATTAAGGATTTTTCCAAAATTTCCCGACTGATGACTCATCTTCTTGAGAAAAATACTCCGTTCATCTTCTCCAATGAATGTATTCAAGCTTTTGAAACGTTAAAGAAAAAACTTACCAAAGCTCCAATCTTGATTGCCCCCGACTGGGATTTACCCTTTGAGCTTATGTACTTTAGGCCTATACACTATGCTAGTAAAACAATGAACAAGGCAGAATCGCATTACACCACGACAGAGAAAGAAATGTTAGCCGTGGTGTATGCCTTAGAAAAATTCCGGTCTTACCTCATCTTAAACAAAAGCATAGTGTATATGGATCACTCCGCCCTAAAATATCTCTTTGTAAAAAAAGGTTCCAAGGCGAGATTGCTCCGGTGGGTTCTCCTCCTTCAAGAGTTCAAATTCAAAGTAATTGACACAAAAGGAGCCGAGAATCTCGCGGCCGATCATCTTTCTCGATTAAAAAATCCTTATGAAAATGTGCTCGACCCAAAGGAGATAAATGAAACGTTTCCTCTCGAGATACTTAATATGGTGACTTTTCGTGGTGACTCAAGTACCCCGTGGTTTGCCGATTTTGAAAATTACCACGCGAGGAATTTTGTGATTAAAGGGACGTCGTCCTAGCAAAAGAACAAGTTTTTCAAGGATGTTAAACACTACTTTTGGGACGATCCCTATTTGTTCAAAATATGTGCGGATCAAATAATCTGGCGGTGTGTTGCGGGCTAAGAAACTATTGACATCCTCACAGCTTGCCATAGTGGACCCACCGGGGGACATTAAGGTGCCAACTACATCGCCAAAAAGGTTTTTGACTCAGGATTTTATTGGCCTACAATTTACCAAGATGCCCAAGACTTGGTCACCCGATGTGACACTTGTCAGCGTCAAGGAAAAATTTCGCAACGTGATGAAATGCCTCAAAATTCCATCCAAGTTTGCGAAATATTTGACGTATGGGACATCGATTTCATGGGGCCGTTCCCGTCTTCACGAGGGAACAAATACATACTCGTGGCCGTCGACTACTTGTCAAAATGGGTCAAAGCGAAAGCGCTTCCCACCAACGACGCCCGAGTTGTTTGCAAATTTCTTAAATCTCTCTTCGCCCGATTCGGTGCCCCTCGTGCTATCATAAGTGATCGCGGAACCTATTTTTGCAATGACCAGTTTGCAAAGGTCATGCTTAAATACGGAGTTACTCGCCATCTCTCCGCCTTTTATCACCCACAAACAAGTGGGCAAGTTGAGGTATCCAATCGTGGCTTGAAACGAATTCTTGAAAGGACCGTAGGCGAGAACCATGCCTCTTGGTCGAATAAATTGGATGACGCACTCTGGGCTTTCCGTACAGCTTTCAAAACACCCATCGGATGTACTCCCTACAAGCTTGTGTACGGGAAGGCATGTCATCTACCGATCGAGCTCGAGCACAAAGCCTATTGGGCCTTGAAGCATGCAAATTTTGACCTTGAGACCGCGAGTGATCACCGAAAAGTTCAACTCAATGAACTAAATAAACTTCGTGATCATGCCTATAAGAACTCTTTGATCTATAAAGAGAAAACAAAGAGGATCCATGACTCAAAGATCAAAAACCGCGTTTTCAACGTTGGTGATCAAGTCCTCCTCTTTAACTCTAGATTGAAGATTTTCTCAGGCAAGCTTAAGACCCGTTGGTCCGGACCATTCACCATTGCCCATGTCTTTCCATATGGCACCGTCGAGTTATCTCAAAACTCCGGGCCAAACTTCAAGGTGAACGGTCATAGAATTAAGCACTACTTTGGAGGGGACGTACCATAAATGGTTGTCTCGGATCTCCAAACCTTCCCCAAGGACAAATGAATTCGGGGATTGGGTCAAGCTTAGTGACCCTAAACAAGCGCTTCGTGGGAGGCAACCCATGCTTATCCGTAGTAATATTATGTAGTAATGAATAAGTGTTTTTTGTTGTGAGGAGGTGTGCCTCTTTCCTTTCTCGTTTGCTTGTGTTTTTGTGATTGTCCAGGATTGTCCCGGATTTTTGAAGCCTCTCGTGCTCGCGGTTTTGTCCTTCGATCACTCGAGCTTCAAATCCTCAGCTTCATTTGGGAAATCCAATATCCTAATCTAATCGACTAACGTTTATCTTTAAGCATACTTAATAAACGGCTTAGAGTGACGTAGAGACCCTTCTTAAAACATTGAGGACAATGTTTAAATCTAGTATGGGGGGATCTATCGATTTGATTGTGCCTGCAGCCGTTGTTTTCACGTAATCCCGTTTTTACCACCAAAATTTCAAAAAAATGAAAAAATTTAAATTTTTTTAAAAAATAAAATAAGTGTTTTGTCACAATTTTGACTTTCCTGCTGGGTAGAATAAGAATAAATTTTGACTCGATCGAGCGTGTTGAGCTCTAGCTTGTTCCTTAACTTTTAGGCTAAGCGTTCGCGGATTTTCGCGAAGAACGAAAAATGATAGAGTTAAGTATGAGTTGGATGCTAAACAAGGATTATTTGGAAATCTTAAGAGCTCATGTATGTAATTTGTGGCTTTTTCTCCCATAAGCTCCTAACCGGACTAATAATACGTGCTATTTTTGGAAATTAAACTTAAATCAACAATTTTTATGTAGTTGATAGCAAAAAATTTAGTCTTAGTTCAAATTTATACTTAAATTTTTCAAAAAGAAGTCTTCTATATATCGTGAAATAAAGTAAAATGAAAAAAAATATATGAAAAATATAATGAAAAAAAGAATGATAAGTAATAATTATAAACTGTGGGCTGATAAAAGTTTGATGCATCTTTCCGGCTCACAACCGATGTTACATCCTTCTAAAGAAAGCCCATAGTAAGAATAATAATCCGAGACTGATAAAAGTTTGCTGCATCTTGCCGGCTCACAACCGATGTTACAGCCTTCTAAAAGGTCGAGGGTTACAATTGCGTAAATAGTTAATGTTAAGTGTAAATAAAAGATCTATTTTTGATAAATTCAAAATATGCTTTTGAACTTTGGCTATTATATTTTATAAGCTATGTGCTTACGGAAAACCTGAGAGTTTTTGAAACCTAAGCTGCAAAGAAGATGGAGGAAATCAACAACTTTTAGCAAGAACCAGATGAAAACCTTTACCAAGCATGGGAGCGATTTAAAAAACTCTTGATGAAGTGTACTCAACACTATTTAACGGAGATGCAAAAGGGTAATCTTGTTCTATAATGGATTGGGAATTCCTACTCGATAAAATTCTTGACTCAAGAGGTGCAATACCATCAAAGACTGTTGCTGATGCAAAAGTAGCCATCCAAGAAATGGCTGAATACTCTCAAAAATAATTGGCCACAATGGAAAAAAATCTAGGTAAGGAGTACTGAAACTTTGATAGATTAGTTGTATACATGACAAACTGAACATTCTTTGAGGAGAGATCAAGAAGTGAATGAAAAGTCTATGCTGGCTTAAGTTGGTTGGCAAACAATGCAAAGGAACACCTTACACCAAGATTGCCCACTATGGAGTAGGGAAAAACCCTTGAAGAAGCTTACTTCACGCAATTTGGTAGACCTTTTCAAGGAGGGGGCTCCATAGAGCAGTAGCTCGGATTCTAAGCAAAGGAGCAATGTGAATCCTTCATACCAAGAACGAAGGCAATATATGGAAGATACCCTGAGCAAATTCATGAGTGAATCGGCAAAGAGACACGAAAAAACTCCAATTTGATTAAAGAAATTCGAGCTTCGACAGATGCTGCCATTCGAAAACAAGGAGCATCTATTAAACTTTGGAAATCCAAATCGGGAAAATGAGCAAGGTATTACAGGAAAGAGGATTTGGAAGCATACCTAGCTCTACTGAAGCAAACATGAGAGATCAAGTCAAGTGGTTTCAACTGGACAATGGCCATATTTGCTGTACAGGATAAGACAAACGGACGATTCTGTTTCTAAGTCATTTGATGGTTACTACTGTGAAGAAATGAGGGATCCATATGGACTACAATTCTAGAATAGCCTGCTATGAAGCTTCACAATCCATAACCCATAAGGAGAAAGGACCTAGGGAGTTCACTTTACCTTGCTGTACTAATAATGTTTGATTTGATAATGACCTTGTTGACTTAGGAGCTAGCGTTAGTGTTATGCCTTTTTCGACCTACCTTAACTTAGGATTAGGTGAATTAGCTCACACTAAGTTAATAGTTGAATTAGTAGATAAGAATGTGAAATATCCAAAAGGAATAGCTAAAAATGTACTAGTAGGAATTGGTAAATTTACTTTCCCTGTAGACATTATAATTCTAGATATGCCCGAGGATATCAAAGTGCCCTTGATCCTTAGAAGACCATTTTGTCTTACTGCCCGTGCTAAGATTGAATGTTTACAAATAGAAAAGATTACTTTATGTGGTCGGGGAAGAAAGGATTGTTTTACATGTGTTAAACTGCTCGTAGTTTAATTAAGAGTGTCTAAATTGCTACAGTTGATAGAAAGAAGGAACTTCGATTTAGTAAGTTTGGCTCATTGAGAGACTTTGGTGTTAAATAAGTTCATTATACACCTTTCTTTGTGGATTACATTGAATTAATTTTATCTAAATGAACACTTTTGAACCTTAGGAGGAAATCAAGGAGATGATCTGATGCCAACTATTAAGGAAGGTGAGGTTAATTGAGGAATTTAGAACTAAGGTTAATGACACTCTGATTGGAATTGATGATTTACCCTAGTTATTGCAAAAAATGATAAAATAGATCACATAAGATTGTTGCTCACAACTTAAAGTTTTCTTGCATGATAGGATTTGAATTTACGCACGCTAACTTTTTCCCATTATTGTAATGTCTATGTTGATGTACAAAAGGTTTCATAATTATATAAGACAAGATAATGATGGTGTACAAGGGAATAATGTTGTAGGTAGCTTTAATGTATGTGCTTATTTTTGTTGAACCTTTTCTGTTGTTGATGATTTTGCAAGTTATAGAAAATATGGAAACATGAGCAGCAATAATTCAAAAAACATCAAGAAGACTTTTAATCCCAACATGCTCCATTACCAAGATTATGAATGGTATGAAGCATTGATGGATTGCGAGCTGAAAGAACAAGCTTTAAGAAATAAAGCTATCATGGAAGGCTTAATCACTGATGATGAATTAAGCAATGATGGCTGGAGAAGATGGGAAAGCCATAAAATTACCTACCACGATCACGATGAATTAGAATATGAGAATGAAACTCATGATGGAATACAAGAATTATCTGAAGCTCACAAACTTATAGTGTTCAATATGAGAATATTCAAGATGTTTAAGTATTCATTCGGACAAGACAAAGAGTATTTTGCTATTAAAGAAGATGAATACGATGATTTAGCGAGAACAAGCGATGATGCATGCTAAGCATACCAGGAAATTTTTCGCATGATAGACGAAGGATGGATGGTAACTAGAGCTGAATGAAAGAAGAAGCTAAAGAAAAGTCTAACTTAAAGACTTCGCTTTAAACAAAAGTGTTTCCCGGGAGACAACCCAGAATGTTGTTTAATTTTATCGACTTTGTCTTCCTAGACATCAATATGGCGTATTGATTGTCTGGACGTTATCAGTCTTTACTTTTTATGCACTTTAAAAACGTTATTGTTAGTTCTAGCAATACGGCGTATTCATACACATGATACGGCGTATTCACCAGACTGACCCGTATTTAGTTTGTTTAGTTTAGTTTAAATTAACCGTATGTACCAAGGTAGGAATGCATCGTTTTTCCTATTTTTACACAGGACCTCGTGAAAGAAATATCGACGAATATTGATGGAGAATTTACAAATCTGGAGATCTTGAAGTGTTGGAGTCTTGAAACCTCAAGGCGGATATTCAATACGAATTCTTACTTAATAAATCAACATGGAGAATCTACCGAGCAAATATCAGGGGAGTTTCTCATTCTAATTCTTTTTAATTCCCGTATTTAATGTTTTATCTATACAACGAGGACGTTGTATCATTCAAGTGGGGGGATGGGAATTAGAATGTATACTTGTCCTAATTTTCACACTAAAATGCTTAAATTATGCTTAAATTTAAAAAAAATTCAAGCATACTTTTGTGAAATTACTTGATACATAACCCGCACACAATAACCCTTGTTAGATATTGTAAGGATTTAACCTTATCCGTTTCCAAATGTTTACCCAAATTCCACAAAATATGAGTGTGCCGGTGATGTAGTAAACTTTAGAACTTGGCTTGGTATATCACTCGAGACTGCAGTGATGAGTACTATGGATTTAGATGGAGTAATATGTTTAAATTGGTAAATTTTAGGATTACACCCAAATCGCCTTTATATATTGCTTATTAACTAACTACACTGGTTAGTTAACCCCCATATAAACCCTTTGTTTACTCTCACTTTAAGAGTAAGATACCCCTAGAACAACCCGTAGAGCCAATCCTTTAGGAAATACACCAATTGTTTATTTTGTTACACCTTTACACCTTAGCCTACCCTGTTAGATTAAGTTTATTTTACAGTTGCTAGTTGCTTAAAGTGTAAAGTTTGTATTTCCCAAGTCTTGTGTCAAAATTTTTTATCTTTGGTACGGTTGGAAGAATTTGCACATCGCAAATAGGAATGTATATTATAGTCAAAACTCATGTATTTTTACTACCAACGCAATTATTGGTACATCCTAAGAATGAAGAAATTATCGAAGGAATTATCCGGAATTATTATGATCGTGAAGATGGTGAAATTACACCGAGTTTCGTAGTTTAGTGTTAGCAAAAATAGAAAAAATTAGAAAAATCACAACAAGAAAGAGAAGGAAAGTTTGAAGATAATCGTTTCGCAACTACCGAAGGAACTACACGAAGGATCGATTATTCATTGATACAAATTGACGATGTAGAGTATTATATAAAGTGGAAGATATCGCCACTTACCTTGTAAAGTATGTAAAGTATAGGATGATTGGGAAGTTGACCGTTACGAGAACGCCAACTTAGGTTGTTATTTTTGATCTATGATCAAGACGTTTGTAAATAGTCGTGTCTTTATCATGGTTACGCTCGAGAAAAAGTATCTAGCAACTTGCATTTTAGACTTAATCTATTTGTTTCATAATTTTTATTTAACAACAATTTACTTCTCTTTCCTAATGACTAGCCGCTGGTTTTATGCGAATGAGGATTTGTACGAGCGTGCATGTCTATTCCGTCATTACGGCCATGTATGCATGTCTCAACTACCTCGTTTGTTTACGACTTTTGGTGAAAGTTAGAAGGTCCCTACCCTATATCATTCTTCATCCTAACCATTGGTTAAATTCGAATGAGGATGTGATCGAACACACATGTCTATTCCGTCGTTACAGCCATGTATGTGTGCTTTAGCTGCCTTGTTGGAGTGGTACTTCTGGTGAAAGATTGAAGAATGATCAACACTAAGCCTTATCATACAAACCCATATTTACCTTTATAAACTTGTTACTCCTTAGCTTTAGCGGTGGAGATGTGTATCCTTACCAAGCTTATGATAGAAAACTCATCACGACCGAGCAATTGAGTGAATTAGTTACATGTTACCACACAGATTAGTTGAGTGATTTGAGTGTTTTCATCTTCCTATTTCGTGAGGTGTTTGGTTGTGTACTTGTAATAGATCAAATAAATGCTTTAACGGAAAATATCCTTAGGCATACATTTTTATAAACTTCTAAAGGCTACTTGAGGACAAGTAGGATTCAAGTGGGGGATATTTGATGACATCAAATAACGTCTGTTTTATAGCATCATTTATCCCATGTAATTAACCCATTTTGTATAATTATTGCAAAGAATTGTTACTTAATCGTTTGTATTTTAGAATTACAGTAATTATGGAGTACTTGGTGAATATTAGCAAAAGTCACGCATTCTGGAGCTTAAACGAAGATATTTTAAAGATTACTGTGCTGACAACCAATACGCCGTATCCATTAAGGAAGATACGGCGTATCCGTGCCTGCACTCACCAAATACCACAAAGGAAACCTGTTCAATACGCCGTATCCAGTGAAGACCAATACGCCATATTGGAGATATAGTATGTGAATATTCTGGAAGATATCAAACGTGGTCCCTACTCCAAGAAACCCTAATACGCCATATCCAATACCTTGGATACGCTGTATCAACACCGACTCTCTTGACCTTAATACAATACTAGAGAATAAGTACTCATAACAATAAGGAGTGCTTATATAACGTGAGGGCTAAGCTAGAAGAAATGTTGATGGATATAAATGTAAGTGAAGTGCTCATACGAATATTGATGTTCAAGAAGTGCGGAGACACTCATTATATGTTTCCTCAAGAGAGGATGTCACGGAGCAAACGAGGAAAATGAGCATAAGAGGGCGCTCGGTAAGCATTTAATCATAGGAGGACAATGTGTATTTTCTTTATCTTTTGTAGATCATTAGTTTTTGGTTATCATTAGCTAACTCGGTTAGTTTACTTCCGCTAAGCATTACTCTTGTTTTATTTATGTTGTTTGAAGGTAATACCTTCACAGTATTAGCCATTATTATGAAGATTTGACTGTTTTGGTTTTGTTTTATAGTTCTATCGATTGTTGTGCTTAAAGGTTTTCGTGTAATAGCTTGTTTATGTTTATCAATTGCACTGTTGAGAGGAGCGACATGTTTGTAGATAGTGAACATTGTGTGTGTTGCGACCGATCCATTCAATTGGATCTAAGAGATACGGACCCAAGTAAAGCTCTCCATATAGTAATTTATACATCTAGAATCATAGGATCACAAATATTGTATAGGATCACAAATATTATCCTGCTAAAACCGTGCTAAGGATACGCTTCTGGCTTAACTAGTTAACGAAAATTGCCTTTGGTTTATTGAACAAGTTGACTAGCAGGTGAACATAGATAATTCAACAAATAACGTCTTGATTCCATTGGATAGTTAGACAAGTAGACTACTAGAGTATAAACTGCCATTAAGCAGTAAGTGGGTAAAGTCTCTATGAGCTAGGGTTTAATAAGATCACAATTGCTTTAATCCCTAAGATAGATTATAATCAACAAATAAGGATGCTTTATGCGGATTCTTTAATTGTGACAGAATTAACGTGTCTAGGTCTTAGGATGAAGTCCTGCCTATGTCTAAGAATGATATGCCACTTCAAGATAAGTAATCATTGCACTGAATAAACAAACCAACTTCTAATCGGATTAATGATGGCTAATACAGTTTTTCTATTATAAGGCTTGACCGCTCTTTTATCTTCTGTTAATTTGCTTGCGTGGGTTAAAGTGTCTTGAATTGATTGTAGTCACCACCAAACCCATGCCAGTCTATCAGGCTGAAAACCCCCCTTTTACCTGTTAGAATTAGGATTAGAACTAACATAGGATTAGCATAGGTTTGACTTAGATTAGATAACCAAAATATTAATAAATTGAGAGATTTAACCTCGCTTCAATTGTTCGACACCCTACTCACCACGAATCTACCATAGACCGGGTACACTGCCCGTTAAAGTGTTGTTTTTGGTTAAGTCGGCAAAATATAAATTTAAAACTTGAATCATAAAAATATACACCACACAACCACACATCAGATATAAGCATTTACAAGAAATAATTCCAGAAATAATAGAACTATTAAATGATTAAAATAAGAATTGACTACCGTTATCACAGTCACTAATCCTAACAAAAAACAGTAAAAGTCAATTAAACAGAGAATTTGATAGAACATTAACGGTCTAGAAATTTGCAAAGGTTACAGTCTATCCCCCTTAAAAGAAATTTTGCCCTGAAATTCAACTAGTACTAGAGTTAAAGAGATGTGGGTATTTGAGTTTCATCTGATCCGCACGTTCCCAAGTGAATTCAAACCCTCGTTTCGAATTCCTTCGAACCTGAACGATAGGAATCCTACTCAGCTTCAACTTCTTGATTTCACTCTCTAAGACTTCTACAGGCTCTTCCACAAAGTTTAACTTAACATCAACTTAGATTTCCTCTAAAGGCAAATGTAGAGTTAGGTCAGCCAAACATTTCTTGAGGTTCAACACGTAAAACGTGTCATGAACATCATTTTGCTCTTGAGGTAGTCTTAATTGATAGGCCACTAGACCGATCCTCTTAGTGATCTCAAATGGTCCAACAAACCTAGGTGCTAACTTACCTTTCTTCCCAATGTGTACCACACCTTTCCAAGGCGACACTTTGAGTAGGACATGATCACCCTCACTGAATTCTAAAGGTTTCCTTCTCTTGTCTGCATAGCTTTTCTAACGATCACGTGCAGCCTTAAGCCGATCCTTGATCTGTAAGACCTTCTCGGTAGTTTCTTGCACGATTTTAGGTCCTATCAGTTGTCCTTCTCCAATTTCTGCCCATATGATTTGTAAATGACACTTTCTCCCATATAGTGCTTTGAACGGTGCACACCTAATACTAGAATGATAGCTATTTTTGTATGAGAATTTAACCAATAGAAGATGAACATCCCAACTTCCCCCTAAGTCAAGGACGCATGCCCTAAGCATATCATCCAAGGTATGAATAGTTCGATCGCTATAACCATTGGTTTTGTAGATGGTAAGCCGTACTCATGTCCATTTGCATTCCTAATGCCTCTTGCATTGACTGCCAAAATCGTGACGTAAAGCAACCATCGCCATCGGATATAATCGAGATTCGCACACCGTGCCTTGCTATGATTTCATTGAGGTAGAGCCTAGCTAGTCTATCCATCTTAAAGTCTTCATGCATGGGTAAGAAATGAGTAGACTTAGTCAATCGGTCCATAATGACCCAGATTAAATCATGCCCACTACTAGTCTTTGGCAATTTCATGACAAAATCCATGGCTATTCTATCCCATTTCCACTCGAGGATCTCAGGTTGCTGCAGCAGGCTAGATAGCCTCTGATGTTCAGCCTTAACCTTGGAACAAGTCAAGCACTTGCTAACATACAAGGCTATATCCTTTTTCATCCCTGGCCACCAGTACATGTCTCTAAGGTCATAGTACATCTTATCTGCTCTGAGGTGTACTGAGTACTTTAACTTATGAGCTTCGTCCATTATTAGGGTTCTCACATCACCCATCAAAGGAACCCATATTTGATCCAAGTAATACAATGCTCCATCACTCCTACGTTCCATCTGTTCGTCTAGCCCTCACAGCATTTCTATTTGTGCGTTGACGACCTCAAATGCTTCATTCTGAGCCGCTAGTATTTTATCCTTGATACTTGACTGAATGGTCATGTTCATAGCTCAAACTCTCTTATGCTTAATTCTCTCCTTTCTACTTAGTGCATCGACTACTACGTTTTTCTTACCAGGATGGTAGCGAATTTCGCAATCATAGTCGCTGAAAAGCTCTATCCAACGACGTTGACGCATGTTTAGTTTTTTCTAATTGAAGATATGATGGAGACTCTTGTGGTCGGTATAAATGACGCTTTTCGTCCCATACAAGTAGTGTCTCAAGATCTTAAGAGAAAATACAACTGCACCCAATTCCAAATCATAGGGTGTGTTTAATTCTATTCAAGAAATCTTTCAACTTTTGAGAGCATAAATGCAAATCACCTTACCCATTGCATTAGCACCCGCACACTAAGCCTTAGCAAGACGCATCGCACGTATACCACGAAGTCATCTTAGCCTATCAGGGAGAGCTGAACATTAGTGCATTACATAACATATCGCTTCAAGTCTAAAAATCTCCTCTCCCCTGTTCCTTTACCCCAAATCAATACGTCTTGCTCCTTCTGATTCAAATGGTAAAGTGGATTTGCAATCTTAGAGAAATTCTTGATGAATCATCGGTAATATCCTGCTAAACCTAAGAATGAACGGACTTCTGATAGAGTTTTAGGGGCTTCCCAATTCTTGACAACTTTAATCTTGCTAGGGTCTACATGGATGCCATCACCGTTAATCCCATGCCCAAGGAATTGTACCTCTTGCAACCATAATTTACACTAAATGAACTTGCTAAGTTTTCCTTATCCCCTTCTGATCATTCTAATTTTAACCTAGATGTGTTTCATTTCTTCCTTTTCTTAAGAGAATATTCAAAAATGTCATCGATGAAAAAGATAACAAATTTGTCTAGGTAGGGCCTGCATACTCGGTTCATCAAGTCCATGAATACCGCTGGTGCATTCGTCAGACCAAAGGACATTACTGTGAACTCAAAATGCCTATATCGAGTTCTAAATACGGTTTTTGGAATGTCGTCTTCGTGCACTCTCAGCTGATAGTATCTGGACCGTAGGTCTATCTTGGAGAAGTATCGTGATCCTTGTAGTTTATCAAATAGGTCGTCTATTCTTGGGAGGGGATAACGGTTCTTGATGGTCAACTTATTCAACTCCCTATAGTCGATACACATCCTAAAGGAACCATCCTTCTTTTTGACAAATAATACTGGTGCTCCCCATGGCGATGAACTTGGTCGAATGAAACCCTTGTCCTGGAGTTCTCTGAGTTGACTCGACAACTCCTCCATTTCAAAGGGCACCAAGCGATAGGGAGACTTCGTAACCGGCATTGCTCCAGGGATTAAGTCAATATGAAATTCGATTTCTCGGGAAGGGGGTAATTCTGATAGGTCATCAAGAAATACCTCGGAGAAGTTTTTAACTACGATAATGTATTCCAGTTTCTGTTCTTTGGCTTTCACACTCATGAGATGTTTCACCTTCTCTTATGGCCGTTCTCCTAAGAGTCTAAGCATTTTGCCAGGTGGTAGTGAAATTTTAACTACTTTCTCATGGCAAACAATCTCAGCCGTGTGCCTGAATAACCAGTCCATCCCTACGATTACATCAAAACTTCTGTGCCCAAATGGTATCAAGTCGATGTCAAAGGTATGACCTTCTATCTCTAGTTTTCAACCACGTATAGCCTTATTGATCTATATTAGTTTTCTGCTAGCTATTTTGATCTCATAGCTAAAACCTAGGTTACTGGTCTCTATGTCTCACAAAGGTATGAAAGTAGTGGAAACAAAGGTAAAATCAGCACCAGAATCAAATAGTGTTGTGGCATAGTGGTTGTTTTAAGTGAACGTACCCATCACAATGTTTGGGTCCTGGTGAGCTTCCTTTGCTCCCATCACGAATGCTCTTCCACGTGCCAGGTTGCCATTGTTTCCACTAACCTAGAACATCCTTCAATAGCCATATCAATGATTGACGATTTCCTACCTTGTCATGGTGCTCGGTTCAAAAAAAAACCCCTAAAAAAAAGGGTTTTTTTATTCATCGCGGCTTTGTAGTGATCAATACTACCATACTCAAAGCATGCCTTACAAGCAGCTGTCGGGTTTCTGGCATTTAGTGGGTTCACCATTCTTGGCCTCGCCATGCAATCCTTGTCAAAGTGCCCTAAGTGGTTTTAGTTCATACACGTACGACAAGGCATCTCGAGCTGATAGTGAAAATTGCAGTTTGTACATTTGGGTGCCAAACTCGTGTATTCCTTCCTAAAAGGGTTAGTGGTTGTGGCAAACGCCCTCCCAGTCCTAGATCTCTTGTTATCATCCTTAACATTCCTATCCCTACTCGGCTCCTCGCCATTTCCTCCTCTTAGGTAATTTCTCATCAAAGATCCAATTCCTAATTTTTTCCTCATCATTACACCCCAGCTTTTAGTATAACACTCTGAATAGTAGTCGGCTCCATTGTTGCCATCATCTTATGGATCTGTGGATCAAGGCCATAGATGTACATCTCAATCCTTTTGTTCTCAGAGGTAACCAAATGAGGGACTAGCCTAGCAAGCTTATAGAATCAATCAGTGTACGTTGTATGGCCAGAACCGACCATGGCGTGACACCAGAACTCTAATTCCAGCTTTTGCATCTCATTATTTGGATAGAACTCCTGTCTCTCATCAAACCTTAAAGTCATTCTCCAGTGTCCATGCGAACTTTGCTTCCCAGCCTCTAGTTGGACATGGTGTTCCATCCATGTCATTTTGCTGTTCCTTACCGATAAATGAACCGGCAATATACTTGACCTTCTGGTTATCTCCACATCCAATCATATCTTGGATTGATTTCCTTTTTTCTCATCCAACAGTGAAGCTACGCTCTAATCCCTTTCCATCATAGTCTTTTGATTTACATGCCAAAAACTCCTTGTATGAACAACCGCCTCGACCGTTGTTCACGCTAACATTCCTAAAATCACCCTAGATGTTGCAGGCGTGGTTACCTACTTGAGCGATGATAGTAGGATGCAGGTTTTGCAATTGCTGAGCAATGACCATGGAAAAGTCAGGGACTTCGTCAACGCCTCCATTCACTCTGTTACTTCGGTTACCTCCTTGACCATCTTGATCACCAGTTCGTCCACTAACTATGCCTATTGTTTTCTCCATTCAACCCACCTCTTTTACCAGTCCATCCACCCGTCCTTCCACCTCGTGGTGCAGCAATTGATCGGCCTGGGCGGCATTATCTACACGAGGAAGGATATAGGTAACATTAGGTATGAGGGATATTTCGCATATAGACGGTCCTAATATACTATTGATCGAATCGCGGCTTAAGGTGTCAACACTGATTTGAGCGAGCAGGATAGCCAATTCCGCGTGGGTCGTGATGCATCCATAATTATGTTGGCCACCGTATTTATATATACATCCTTTCCCAGTTATACTCAGTATCTGGCTTATACGGCCCAGTGATTGACTTATCTAATACGATAATTACGCGCAAAAGCAATTATAAGCGGAGACTGCACACGTATATCCTATTATGCAAGCTAAATGAAGGCTTTTAGGTTATTGTCTAGGCTAAACCACCTAGTTCTTTATAACCTTGGCTCTGAATACCAATCTGTCACACCCCGACTAAGGCAGAAACTCAAGGCGTGACGGAGGAATTGATTGCCATAACACAAGGTGTCAATATATAGAATACTTAATGCATTGAAACAAAGAGCTATGGTGTCCTCCAACAACAAGTATGGAACTTGTGCCAAGACAAGTCGAGAAACACATCACATAGTTTGAATTATTACAAATCAACTCCTCAAAATCGGAGTGATACATGTCTAAAGATCCATACCATAACATATATGAACTCATAAAATGCAGTCTCCAAAGAATGAATCCTCATCGGATGATCTTAAGTCTTATACTAGGCATGCTAACCTGACAATCACTGAGCATTCGCTTCACCTGAAAATGCTACTCGAAAAGGTCAACATAAAGTTGGTGAGCTCGTAGGTTTAAAAGTGGAACCAGTTGCTGTGCTAGATTTTAAGAATGGACAATAGTGCAATATGAAAGCAGAATGCAAGAAGTAGTAATTAGATTTCCAACAACACATCATACCATAGCAGTCCAAACCCAATCAAAAAATCAATAGTGGTCCACGCACTTATAGATTTCCAAACCTATCGCCTACCAGTTGGAGCTACATAGTCGGCTAAGTAGTATTGAACAGAAGTCCAAATGGAACTTTAAATACATAGATCTCATAACATTCACATAGCATTCATACACGCAATCATAAGCACGTAGCATTGTCCAAAGAATAAGAAGTTTTGCACAGAAGTAAAAGCACTTTGAAATAGACTTGACTATCATTTTCCCCCAACGTAAAGAGTTTAAAAAGTGGGGCTACGAGAACTCACCTTAAACAAAGATGATAAGTAGCTGACAAAAGATGTTCAAATAGTAGAGTGAAACGGCGTCCAGACACGACCTAACCATTAATGTCCGATTCAGAAATATGTTTTAAATGTAGGTTTAGGGTTGATGCAAAAGAGTCTTAAAATGTGTGTTATACATTTGTTATTAGTATTATTGGTTGTGTGATGGTCGACAAGTAGGACTCAAAGAGAATATACTAACATAGTTATATATTAGTTATTATGTACTCATATTGATTAAAGAAATAAGCAAGTGAAATGAATAAGAAGTGGAAATTTAGAAGTAAAAGAATAGACGATAAACCATGATTGGAATATGCTTCGACGATTTTTCCGGTAAACCCCAAGTTATCTAGATTAAGTGTTTATAGAATGAGTATTAACACGTTTTAAATGCGTAGGATGTTTGGTAAGAGTTTTATATTTTATAGAATTATAAAATATATTTTTTGTCTTTTTGTCGATTTATAATAATATTTTATTATTTTATCTTTTTGCCAGATTTTAAAAAGTAAGTTTTAGTGAAATATTCCTAAGTATAGTATTTTTATAAAATTTCGGCATGACCCGTTTGTTTATAAAAGCTTTCCAAGGTTTTTAAATCTTATTTTCAAACAGTTTCCTCAAATCAACAATTTCTGACAAAATGCCAAAATCTACGTTTTCGTAACGTTTTAGTCAAAACGTCTTTACAAACGACTATACTAACATTCTAATAATATAAGTATAAAAAGTTTTTAAAGATCCAATTAAGCGTTCAAGAAGATATTTTTGTATATTGGGCGGCCAGATATTGTACCAAATCCTTATTCTTTAATTTTTGTAGAAACATGAAAATCTACCAAGAACAAGAGAGAGATGTGGGTTGTGATGTTAGAGAGGGAAAGTGATGGAATGGATGATTGAATTATTATGTGGAAAATATAGAAGAAATGGAACAACCAACCCCTCTCCAAGGCTAGGAGAGGGTTTATATAGTACATGGATGGCCGGCCCATGGGCTATGATGGGCTTCCCATGGGTCTTGGGCCGGACTAGATTACTAATCTAATCATTACACTAACTACGAGCTAAGACTATTACAACTTGGAAGTGACCGACACTTTTTGTGTTTCCAACAATCTCCCCCTAAGGGAGGTCACTCCATTTTACAAATCTTTAAGCCTAGCATACAATGCTTTGTCTTGAGTCTTTAGCTCGTCCTTTTGACATTCTCCTGTGAATATGTTGTAGTGATCATTGATTTCTGGATTGAGCTTGTTCCTTGAACTTGTATTTGACATTGTGATCTTGAGCATCTTGAGATCATCAACCAAGCACAATCTCTTCGCCATCTTGAAACTTTGCCATCTTGTGAACTTGCGACTTCTGGACCGACATGCTCATACCTTTCTTGATTTGTTGATTTGGAAAGCTTTAATGTTGCATCTTTCTTGAAATTCTTTAACTTTAACACTTCGTCACTTCGAGAAAGACGTTCGGTATCAGAGTGACGGAAACTTCTTTGAACTTCTTTGACTTTAATACTTCGTCACTTCAAGAAAGACGTACGGTATCAGAGTAGCGGAAGTCTTGAAACATGTACTTGAGCTTTCATGATGTCTTTATGTTTTGTCGGTCGGGTATGAGCATGTGGCTATGGATCTTGTGAGTCAGCTGGAATCAGGAACCTCCACCACCATCTTTAAATAGCCTGCATAAAACAGTTAGCAATAAAGCGGGGGGACGAATATGGCTTTGTCATTCGCCCAGGTTTGGTTGGAGTAACCTTCAAATCCGTGAGGATCGACCTGTGATCAGATAGATTCAATTTAAGAAGAATCTTCTTGACAGGATTTCCAGCTGTAGTATTGAATCTTTCTAACACATAAGTATTAGATTCATCGTACTCAGCATGTTCTCATTATCGGAACGTCTCAAAGCAGACAGCACGATAAGAGTGAACCAGTGAGTTACTATCTCACCTGTAACACCCCCAAAAATGTGTCATAGCGGAAATATGTCAGGGGGCGTTACTTCATAATACAATAGCACAAGATACAAGAGAACGACCTCTAAATGTGTCGTTTGTAAAACAATCTCGTTGTTTTCTGAAATTAAAATAATAATTGTCCCATAATTGCATCACCATGAAAAACTTGAATGTAAAGACTCCAATGCACATCAAATAATCCAAGGCTCAAGCAGGATTTCCATCTTCACTGTGAATCCTAAGGTATACTCGGATTTTCTCGCAAAATCACAAGATCTTGCATTGGACTCTTAGTGATATTACTGGATATTCACATTATGTGAGATAACAAGCTAAATTATGGACAAGTGTCCTAATGAGATTAATGGATGATCGCTTTTTGCTCTAGATCAATAGTTCCACTTTTAAATTTTAGTGATCGGAGGCTGAGCTGAGTGCACCTTTTCAAATATCAAACGAACTCGAAGTGAGAAAGTCAATAGGAATAATAAGTGGATCTTTGTGAGTTTTGAACAAAGTCTTTCGATTTGAGTGGCTGGTGAGGGGGTTTGTGCATAGCGTCATTGGGGGGGGGGGGGTCCCCCCCCCCGATGACTGTCTTCAATGGCAGACAACTCCATCAGTGTTTCTGACAGCATACTTGTATTGACCCGGTTTCTGCCTAAAGTGTGTGGAGGGCTTCTTTCTTTTCATCCATACATTTCTTTTTCATTCTTCAACCCCTTTCATTGTCTTACCGAGACTTCATAAACTAAACACCTTTGTTGGGTTTGTTCCAGTGTTAGCTCCATCTCCGTCGACATTATTCCTGATTCTCACTTTTTTTCCTTTTTAATCATACCTAAGGACTTCTACACTAACTAGTGGATATCCCTGGGTAGATCCCTCTGGTTCTGGCTGGATTATGAGATTTGAATACCTATACCTAACCACCTTATAACTTAATAAAATTAAGTAATTGGTCGGTCGTTTAGGGTATTCATTTCATCCATTACAAACCAAATTCATTGGAAAAAATTCATTCAGAGTGTTTGATATAATCTCAAAAGGTGTTACACTTGAATGAATTTACTCATCACTAAAAGCTCCCTTAACATGTGTATCATAATTCGTAGTACCATGCTAAGTTTTGGAGTGCATCGAGTACATTTTATATTGATTACTTCTGTCTATATACTTAAGTCCAGGTTAATCACATTTTCTCCCCTTTATCCAAAATGTTAATCCCTTGATATTTTAGATATCAATTGATTAACGTTCGGGGAAAAATGATGTTTTTCTAGCAGAATGGAACATTTTATTGCTCCCTCAAACTTTTATGGGTTTATAGATGGTGTCGAGTTAATTATTTGAAAGATTTTGAACTTTACTAAAAAATTCTTGTAAAATTTTGTACCCGAGCCAATCCATTAGAATCACCATTACTGTCTACCCTATAATTTATTAACAAGATTTTTATTTAGAGGATTTGACTGAATGATGAGAAAGAATCAACTATGATTGAATCATATGGTTCTTTTGTCTCAGCCGTAGGTCTCATTGTACAATACTCCACCTTCGAAATTCTAAGCTCCTCATAACTTCTTTCTTTTAAGAAGTTTGTCAATCTGATCTTTCTCTGTTCAAGCACTCTTCGATATTGCTTTAACTTTCTTTCCATGTTACGAAATTCTTTGCTTCAAACTTCGAGTATGAAACAGATTCAGATACATATGTAACTTGAGCTTGTGTGGTTGGTGATGTCGGTGTTGATGTTGTCTTAGCTTCCCCCTAAACCAGCAATCCTTTCTTGAGTAGATTCGGACTTTCTTGCAAGCCGCATCAAGCAGTCTTAATGTATAAAGCCCAAATATCCGAAGTACACAATTAACCCTTTCAAGAACTTGATACCGCAACACCAAAGTCAATTAAGTCCCGGATGAGCGCATTTCTCTCTTTAGGATAGTGATGATATATCTTGTAACACCAAAGTCAATTAAGTCCCGGATGTATACAATTAATCCCTCTAAGTAGTCGAAATGATAACACTTAAGTCAGCTAAGTCCCAAATGAGCACATTTCTTCCTACAGGATAGTGACTATCTAAAGGAATCATCATACCTATGTGTACCTCTTTTATCAAATATTTCTACTTCTTTTAAGAATAAGCTTAGGGATTGACCGTTTGAGGAAGCATTAATTGAATTAGAAAGAACTTTTCTCATGTTTTAAATAATTATACTCATAACACTTCCCCCTGGGGACTCAAATGATGCATACTGGCTAATGACGAGATGTCTCTTCCTACATGTGATTGAAATAGTGCACCCGAAAGATTCAAAACAGCCTAAAATCAAAAGAAGCTAACCTCAAAAGACAAAAGAAGCTAACCTCAAAAGAAAGGCCAAGGACCTATCAAAGTATACATTCTTACTCCTTCACCTTGCTGGTTTTGCAGTTGAATCAGCAAAACTTTGTATGCACACATACTCGAGATCGTGTTTTAAGAATATATAAGCTTATATCTATCACGTGAGGATCAACTTCAAGGCTTTTTAAAACTATGAAAGTATTTCCAAGTATTCCTAAGTCTTTTAACAATACCTATAAGGTGTTGACAAATATTGATCGAATGTAGTTTAAAGCCTGAATTCACTAAGTCTCAAATCACAAATAAGTCCATAAAGATTTAAACGAATGACATTCTAAAGCTTGTGTAGTTAAATTCCATTAACTCCCCTTAAATTATGATCCGTCATTATTAAAAACTTTATTGTTTATGTTTGACTTATTTTGAAAGGACGTTTCTTAATGATTATTTGATGACGATTTCTCCCCCTCAAATAATGACCTATTTTCTATTTAAAGAGTTGTTGTCACTGAGTGAGTGGTCGAATTGTCTTTGAAAATCTTTTTGTGATTACTAAAAATGCTAATTCATTGTGAAGACAGCTTTTTACCAATAAAAATAAGATTTCTCTTATTTTAACATATAAGTGCACTGACGCGTACACTTATGGAAACATAGAAAGCACGAGTTGTGATGCAAAGTAATCACAAGCCTTTGCATGGTCATAGAGTAGACCATGCCCGAGAATAAATTCCCGTTGTTAGGAACAACTGTCTTTTAGACGACATGTTTTCCTCAAGGTGAAAAGCGGGTTACTATCTGAAATAATAGCAAGCCATATGGCATGTTTTGAAAACATTAGAAACTTCTGCTCGAACTCCATTTACAGGCTCGTATCATTGTTGAATGACATTTCTAAGACCATAAATGTTATCAATTTTCAAAAGACATGCCATTTGAAAACTTCTTTTTGTATTTTTCTCATTTTTTAATTTTGTATTTTGTTTTTGAAAAATTTATATAAAAAGAAAAAAAAATTTGGTTTTTCTGAATAAGAGTATATACATATAATACATAGGATATGAATAGGTACCACCACTATTCGTCAACGGTCATCTGCCAACTTTTTTCAGAGCTCGGCGTAAACAATTCGCATACCCGCTTGTTGATTAGAAATTCAATTCTTCTCGGCCAAGAGCTTTAGTGAAGATGTCCGCCAATTGATACTCCGTATTGGCCAATGTAAAGTTCCGATCCACTCCATTTTTACTATGCTCTGGATGAAGTGAAATTGATGTTCTATATGGCTTGGATCTGGATGTTGGATCGTTGTTGCTACATAAGGAAATAGCGAGGGTGGGGGGGATTTTGTTATCACAGTACATTGGAATTTTATTGATTCCAAAGCATTGTCGGTAAGTTGTGATCTCTTCCAAAGGTCCTTGAGCACAAACATCCGGACAAAGCAATATATTCAACTTCCGTACTGGTTTTCACAGCACTTTTCTGCACTTTGAGATGACCTGCTCACAAATGTCTATCTCTCAAAAGTTGTATACTTACCAGATTGCTACAGGTGTATCTTAACTACCAGCATGATCCACATCTGCAAATGCTGTTAAGTGCAAATGGAAGAATCCTTCGGATACAAGTCCCCGATGTTCGGTTCCTTTTAGATACGAAGATCCTTGTACCGCATTTAAGTGCTTTTCGGTAGGCGCCTTGATACGGGCACACATGATATAGCAAATTGAAGGTCAGGGTTACTAGCTGTAAGTTAAAGGAGGGTGCAATCATACCAGATGTGTTGATGGATCTACAGCTTTCCTTTCTTATCCTCATCCAGTTTGGTTTTCTCCACCATGGGTGTATCCATGGGTCAAAAGATTCAAAGCCATAGTTCTTTAGTGATTCAACAGCATATGTTAGTTTAGTTTATAAAGATGCCTCTGGGACTTTGAGAATTCTCGTAGTCCTATGAAATAAATGAGATTCTTACCCATCATCGACATCTTGAATTTTAAAACATGATTTTAGCGGATTAGATCACAAAGGTCAGGAGTAGGGCAGCAAATATAATGTCCATTCGACATAAATTTATACCAATAGTAGTTCCCTTGCCTTCTATACGGATGCAACATTTGTAGGATCTACTAAGCTTTTAAGAAGTCATTTGGATATCAGGAATGAAGAAACTATATACCACTGGCGCGTGGAGCCTGTTTCAACCCATAAGGCTTTTTTAAGCTTCTTACAAGTAGTTAGGTTTGTCTGGATCCACAAATCCGTCTGGTTGGTAACTTAAACCTCTTTCCTTTTTTCTTGCAGATTACCATGCAGTTCACAGCTTTCACATCCTTTGATAGACGGGACATGTCCTTATGAGCAGCAAACGCTAGAAAAATTCGTATAGCCTCTAGTCTTGCAACTGGAGCGAAGGACTCTTCAAAATCGATTCCCTCTTCTTGACGATAACCACGAGCGACCAACCGAGCCTTGTTTTTCAGAATACCTCCTAACTCATCAAGCTTAACCTTATAGATCAATTAAAGAGTGGATGACCAATGCTTTATCAGGGGAGGAACAAAGGTTTCCCAAACTTCAAGATGTTCAAATTCATGAAGTCCTCTTGCTAGCTTCAATCTAACATGCTTAGTTAATGGTTCTTTTGTAGTTCTTAGGTTCGACCTGAAGTGAGAAGGCGTCATAGTAGCAGAATACGGCTTTTTCTTGGAGTTGTGTCGTGTGGATACTGGTCTGTCGAGATCCACCGATTATTTCTGAAGTGGATGATCTTTAAGTCCATTTGCTTATTGTTTTCAGAAACATTGGTGATCGGAGGCACAAATTGTAATGAATAAATCGATGATAAGGATTGATAGAAGCAACTTCTGGGAATTGGAATACCAAAGTACGAATCATTACCTATATGTGTGACTTCAATATCATGATTATCTTCTTCAACATTATGAGAAATGATAGGAGTTTGAGTTTCTTGTGTTGTATGAGAGTTACTTGGTGATGGTGCATCTTGATCAACTGTAGTTGAGGAAGGTGAGCCAGTTAATACAGCATGTTCAGGTGCAACTACTTCAGGAATAGGAGCAATGACTTCTGTGCTTGTAAAGCAACATAAGGTGGTGGATTAAGTGACTCATCAAACATTGGTTGAAACAACAAAATCCCAGTCAGATCTGAAGGTGGTTCAAATGGTGTTGAAGGAGGGGTTTGGCCGAGTCTGATCTGATTGTTACAGGAGTCATTCATGAAGTGCGGGGTTCCTGAAATGCTGTGTTCAGAAGACATGGCGGTCAGCTCATCATAGTCAACATGAATGGTTTCATATTTCGTCTGGTAGTTGTTGTAATCCGGAATGCTTTTTCGTGGTTGCATAGCCAATGAAATACCAATGTCAGCATTTGGCTGTACTTACCAAATTATAGATATCATTTGTAGTGGGTAGCAAAGTGCACCAAACACATAAAGATACGATAGATCGGGAGGTTTGTCGTGTAAAAGCTTGTATGGTGTTTTACCGTGACGATGACATATCATGGAATGATTTTGTGTATAATAGGCTGTGGCAATCGCTTCGGCCCATAGAAATAAAGGAGCTTTTGCATAAATTAACATAGTACGGGCTGCTTCAATTAGCGTACGATTTCGTCTTTCAACAAACACGTTTAGCTGTGAGAGTGTGCAAATTGATGTTTCATGAGAGATGCCAACCTTCTCATAATATTCACGCAATGTCTGATTAACAAACTCAGTTCTATTATCTGTTCTGATGCGACGGACGGTTTCCTTAAGCCGTACTTGGATTATCTTCAAAGTACTTCTTTCCATTGACACTTGCGACACGCATTGGCCCACACAGATCCATATGCAACAGATAGAGTTTTTCTTAGGGTTTCTTTAAACTTTTGCCGAATGCACATGCAGAACATAAGTGATCCTTTTCAAGGGAGACCTCGGACAAGTCCATGTCTTGCAAGATGATTAATAGCACCAAAGTTTAAGTGAGATAGACGACAATGCTATAACCAAGACTTGGTTTTAGAAGCCTTTGACAATAGACAAATGGGAGAGGATGCCATCATATTCCCAAGTGAGAGTGTTTTATAGCATTATCCCTCGAGATCACAGCAATAAATCAACACCTTCTAGATTACGAATGAAGCATGTGTGTTGACGAAAGGCCACTTCGAGATTGGAATCACAGAATTGTCCCACAGAAAATAGATTATGCCTAAGTCCTTCAACGTAATAAACCCTTAAAATAGTAACATTCCCAGTCTGATAGTCTCCATAACCCATTATCTTTGCAACTTGATCATTTCTGAATTTGACTGTACCCAAGAATTTACTGATGAAATTGGTGAGCTAAGAGCGATATAGGGTCATGTACTTCGAGCAACCGGAGTCCAAATACCAGAGGACGATTTGGACAACCTGCATTCATTAAAAGAAGTAGATGGAACATTGGTTTTTGTAGATCCCCAAGATTTACTGGGTTCCTATTTGTTAGCAGATATTTATTTTCTCTAAATAATATAAAAAAAAATTTAATAAAAAAAAACAATAAAAATAAATAAATATTAACAAAAAAAAATAAATAAAATAAATAAAAAATAAATACCACAGTTAAAAATAATATAAAAAAATTAAAAAAAAAACACAATGAATTATAAAAATAATAAAAAAAAAAATTAAAATAAATATATTATAATTAACAATAAAATTTAATAAAATGAATCAATATGAAAATATAAATACTAACAAATATGCACGAAAAATAAATAAAAATAATAAGAAATAATAAAACAACCATAATACAATAAAAAAAAAATAAAAATTCATAAAAAAATTAATAATTAAAGAAATAAATATAAATAAATTAAGTCCTTAAAAGGAAATGTGGATATAGTAAAGTCAATTGGAATGGATGAAGTTGAGACTCTTAACATGAATTGAACATAGAGTGACAAAACTTATTGCTGAGAATGAGCATTTAAAACAGACTTATAAGCAACTTTATGACTCGATTAAACCAAAATGTGTTTAATCAAAAGAACAATGTGATGCGTTAATCAAACAAGTCAATATAAAGTCTGGGGAAATTTCCGATTTAAATGCAAAACTTCAGGAACAAGGTTTGCGTCCTAGCAGCCCTAAAAAATGAGTAGGAACTTATAAGGAAAAGCTTAGATAAGGAGGCTATTGAGACACACTTTGTTGATCCAAAAGTGTTTAGGAATATATGGACCAATCACCCCAAATTGTTGATAAAAGGACTGCTACTCCTCTTATATTAAGCACAACTTAGAAGATGCTTTGGTCCTTAAGGTTATAGGTTCGAACATGCTAAAAGCGAATTATCCTCAGATTCACTTTTAGAGTCTGCCTTTAGGTATACCAAAGTTATTTTGGATTTGCTTTCACACATAAGATGGGATCTTGCCCTAGCATTCAACAATTTGATCTCAATTTGTTTACGGCTCACACCGAGGAAAAAGGTACAAGGGAAGAGGTTCGAATTCACTCACATCCACAGAAAACACAAAAATAGACTCGACCTCAAACATAGTTTCTAACAAGCATGTGTTGCATTCTACAGGAGTAAGACTTTCTGCTAGTGCTAGCGGATCACAGCCTTCAGGCAATACCAGGAATGATAAGATTCTGCAAACACCAAGTAGTAATTCGAAGAATAAAGTAGAAGCTCACTCTAGGAATGTTAAATCTAGTTTGATGAATTAAAAGGATTAGGGTACTGTTAAGTTATATGGATTGCGTTTGTGCAGAAATCCAAGAAACATGATATTTCTGATTTATGTATGTATTAACGGTGAGGCTTGCATGTCTTCTAATAATTTTTGTGTGTTTCTAATTATACATGAATGATGTTGAAATTTCAGTTGCTAAAACTAAGAAGCGAATATCTAAGAAAGAGATTTGGAAAACCAGCGGGCTCTAAATTTTAACTTAAAAATGTGTTCACTAAGATAGCGTTAAATTTGAGGGACCTACCGGTCGGACCTTTACTATTGTAGGAATGCGTGCCCTTTATCTAGGATTATACACTAATATGAAGTGCCTTCTAGGAAAACAATGTTCTAGGATCTGAATTCAACCCCAAATTGTGGTTATTTTGGTATACTCAAGGAAATCTAGAAGAATAAGAATATGAGTCCTGTTAGCAAAAACTAGGTTATAAAACTATATTGCCTAACAAACAGGAACCAAGTAAATCTTTGGGATCATACAAAAACCAATTTTCCATTACTTCTTTTAATGAAGGCAGGGTTGTCCAAATCGTCTCTGGTATTTGGACTCGGATGCTCGAAGTACTATGACCCATATATCGTCCTTAGAATCACCAATTTAATCAGTAGTTCTTGGGTACAGTCAAATTCTGAAATGATCAAGTTGCAAAGTTAATGGGTTATGGAGGGACTATCAGACCTGGGAATGATTTACTATTTTAAGGTTTATTTCGTTGAAGGACTTAGGCATAATCTATTTTCTGTTGGGGACAATTCTGTGTTTCCAATCTCGAAGTGGCCTTTTCGTTCAAACACAAATGCTTCATTCGTAATCTAGAGGTGTTGATTTATTGACGGTGATCTCGAGGGGATAATCTTTATACCGCTACTTTGGGAATATGATGGCATCCTCTCCCATTTGTCTAATTGTCAAAGGCTTCTAAACACCCAAGTTTGGTTATAGCAATGTCGTCTATTCACTTAAACTTTGGTGTGTATTATCATCTTGCAAGACATGACTTGTCCGAGGCTCCCTTTGAAAAGGATCAATTACCTTTGTTCTGCATGTGGCATTCGGCAAAAGTTTAAAGAAACCTAGTGAAAAAAACTCTATCTGTTGCTTATGGATCTGTGTGGGCCATTTGCGTGTGCAAGTGTCATGGAAAGAAGTTCTTTGAGATGATCCAAGTTCGGCTTGAAAGGAACCGATCTGTCGCTTTCCAGAAATACAGTAATGGAACTAAGTGTGTTAATACCAGACATTGGGTGTGATGAATATTATGAGAAGGTTGGCATATTCTCCTGTACAATCAGTTGCACACTCTCCACAGCACAAAACGGTGTTGTTGAAGAACGAAATGACGCTAATGAACAGCCGTACTATGTTAATTTATGCATAGCTCTTTATTTCTATGGGCCGAAGCGATTGCCATCAAGCCTATTTTAACACAAAATATTCCATGATATGTCATCATCACGGTTATACACCATACAAGCTTTTACATGACAAACCTCCCGATCTATCGTATCTTTATGTGTTTGGTGCACTTTGCTACCCAACAAATGATAGCGAGAATTTGGGTAAGTTACAGCCAAAGGCTGACATTGGTATTTTCATTGGCTATGCACCCACGAAGAAAGCATTCCGGATTACAACAGAGTACAGTCGAATAATTGAAACCATTCATGTTGACCTTTGAGTGAGCTGACCGCGATGGCTCTGACACCAGCAGTTCAGGACCCACTTCATTGATATGACTCCTGTTAACAAAGTTTCAGGATCGTGCCTAAACCCTCCTCCTTAAACACCATTTGTTACCACCTTCGATGATCTGACTGGGATTTGTTGTTTCAAACCAATGTTTGATGAGTCACTTAATCCCACACATATGTTGATTTACATGCCAGAAAGTCATTGCTCTTATTCCTGAAGTCAGTTGCACTGATACTTTTGCTTGTTATTATCTGGTCACCTTCCTTCAATATGAGTTGATCAGATGCACCATCGCCAATAACTCTCATACAACACAAGAAACTCTAACTCCTTCATTCTCATAATGTTGAAGAAGATTAATCATGATATTGAAGTCACACATATGGGTAATGATCCGTTACTTTGGTTATTTCAATTCCAGAGTGCTTCTGATTCAATTCCTTTAATCGGATGTTATTCGTACAATTGTGCCCTTCCCGATCACCAAGTTTCTGTACACCATAGCAAAGGGACTAAAGATCTCCACTTCAGGAATATATCGGTGTATCGCGACCAGACCCAGTTTCCACACGACTACAATCCATGAACAAGCCTTATTTGCTACTATGATGCCTTTCTCACATCAGTCCGAACCTTAAGAACCACAAAGACGATTAACTCAAGCATGTTAGCATTGATGCTATGCTTAATGAGGAACTTCCATGAATTTGAACTTCTTTGAGTTTGGGAATTGTTTCTCCTCCTGATAAAGCATTGGTCATCACTCTCTAAGTGGATCTCATAAGGTTAAGCATGTGAAGTTAGGAGGTTTCTGAAAAATCAAGGCTCGGGTTGGTCGCTCGTAGTGGATATCATAAAGAAGAGGGAATCGATTTTGAAGAGTAATTCGCTCCGGTTGCCAAGATTAGGGCTATACTGAAATTTTTCTAGCGTTTGGCTGCTTATGAACATGGTCATCTTATATTCTCTCTTCTGCGTCTCTCTCTCTTACGTTTTGTTTCTCCCTCTCCCCGTCGTTCTCTTCTCTTGTCATCTCGTCGATCAAATGGATTTTGAAAGACTGTGATCTGAATGGTAATCTGCAAGAAGAGGTTTTGTTAGCCAACAGTAGGGATTTGTGGAATCCAGACAAACCTAACTACGTGTACAAGCTTAAGATGCTCTTTATGGGTTTTTGAAACAGGCTCCTACGAGGGTGGTATGATATGTTGTCTTATTCCTGATAATCAATGCAGCCTTTCTTAAAATATGGCTTAGTAGATCCTACTATGTTCATCCGTAGAGAAGGCAAGGAACTACTATTGGTATAAATATATGTCGATGACATTATATTTGCTGCATCTACTCCTGAACTTTGTGATCTATTCGCTAAAATCATGTGTTTAAAATTCAAGATGTCGATGATGGGTAAAATCTCATTTTTCTTAGACTACAGATTTCTCAAAGTCCAGAGGATCTTTATAACTATCTAAATATGCTGTTGATTCATAAAGAAATATGGCTTTGAATCTTGTGACCCAGTGGATACTCCCATGGTGGAGAAATCCAAACTGGATGAGGATAAAGAAGGGAAAGCTGTTGATCCATCACCACTATCGTGGTATGATTGGCACCCTCCTTTATCTTACAGCTAGTAGACCTGACCTACAATTTGCTATATGCATGTGTGCCCGGTATCAGGCACGGCCTACTGAAAAGCACTTACATGCGGTTAAAAGGATCTTTCGGTATCTAAAAGGAACCGTACATGGGGGACTTTGGTATCGAAGGATTCTTCCATTGGCACTAACAGCATTTGCTGATGAGGATCATGCTGGTTGTTAAGATACACGCTGTTAGCACATTGGTTGTATTCAACCTTTTGAGTGATAGACTTGTGAGTGGTCATCTAAAAGGCAGAAAAGTGCTTGTGATTATCCAGTTCGGAGTTGAATATATTGCTTTGTCCGGTTGTTGTGCTCAAATGTCTCTTTGCGATGAGATCACAATCTTACCGACTATGGCTTTGGATTCAATAAATTCCAATGTACTGTTATAACAAAAGCGCTATTGCCTTATGTTGCAACAACGTTCAACATTCCTGATCCAAGCATATAGACGTCAGGTTTCACTTCATCAAAGAGCATGTTGAAAATGGTGTGATCGAACTTTACTTGTCATAACGAGTAGTATCAAATTGGCGGGTCATCTTCACTAAAGCTCTTGGCGTAGAAAGATATTGATTTTCTAATCAACAAGCTGGGTCATCGCGAAGTTTTACGCCGGAGCTCTGAAAAAGTTGGCAGGATGAATGTTGACGAATAGTGGTGGTACCTATTCGATATCCTTTGTAATCTTATGTATGAAATATAACTCAGAAAAACCAAAAAAAATATTTTCTTTTTTATATAAATTTTTCAAAAAACAAATACAAATAAAAAATGGAGAAAAATACAAAAGAAGTTTTCAAATGGCATGTCTTTTGAAAATTGATAAACATTTATGGTCATAGAAATGTCATTAACAATGATAGGAGCCTATAAATGGAGTTCGAGCAGATGTTTTAATGTTTTCAAAACAATGTCCATATGGCTTGTACCTATTATTTTCTGATAGTAACCCGCTTTTTCACCTGAGGAAAACATTTCGTCTAAAAAGACCTGTTGTTTAACAACGGGAATTTTATTCTCGGGCATTTGGTCTACTCTATGACCATGCAAAGGCTTGTGATTACTTTGCATCACAACTCGTGCTTTCTATGTTTCCATAAGTGTACGCGTCAGTGCACTTATATGTTAAAATAAGAGAAATCTTATTTTTATTGGTAAAAAGCTGTCTTCACAATGAATTAGCATTTTTAGTAATCACAAAAAGATTTTCAAAGACAATTCGACACTCACTCCGTGACAACAAATCTCTTTAAATAGAAATAGGGTCATTATTTGAGGGGGAGAATATCGTCATCAATAATCTTTAAAAAACGGTCTATTCAAATAAGTCACATAAACGAATAAAGTTTTTAATAATGACGGATCATTTTTATAATTTAAGGGGAGTTAATGGAATTTAACTACACAAGCTTTAGAATGTCATTCGTTTAAATCTTTATGGACTTATTTGTGATTTGAAACTTAGTGAATTCAGGCTTTAAACTACATTCGATCAATATTGCCAACACCTTATAGTTTGTAAAAGACTTAGGAATACTTGGAAATACTTTCATAGTTTTAAAAAGCCTTGAAGTTGATCCTCACGTGATAGATATAAGCTTATATATTCTTAAAACTCGATCTCGAGTAGTGTGGCATACAAAGTTTTGTGATTCCGACGCATGTCATAAACCAGCATTGGGGGAAGGAGTAGATGTATACTTGTAGTGTCCTTGGCATTCTTTTTAGGTCAGCTTCTTTTGTTTTTTGAGGTTAGCTTCTTTTGATTTTAGGCTGTTTTTGAATTTTCGGCGTTGCACTATTTCTTATCACATGTATGAAGAGAATCTCGTCATTAAGCCAGTATGCATCATTTGAGTCCCCAGAGGGGGAAGTGTTATGAGTATATATTATTTAAAACATGAGAAATAGTTTTTCTATCAATTTTGCTTCCTCAAACGGTCAAATCCCTAAGATTATTCTTAATAAAAGAAGAAGAAATATTTGATAATTGAGGTACACATAGGTATGATGATTCCTTTAGATAGTCACTATCCCTGTCAGGTAGAATGTGCCTCATTTGGACTTAGCTGACTTAAGTGTTATCATTTGTCTAATTTGAGGGGTTTAATGTTTTACATCCGGGACTTAATTGACTTTAGTGTTACAAGATATATCAGCATATCCTAAAGAGAGAATGCGCTCACCCGGACTTAATAGACTTTGGGTGGTATGCGGTATCAGTTTTGGAAAGGGTTAATTGTGTACTTCGGATATTTAGGCTTTATACATTAAGACTGCTTGATGCGGCTTGCAAGAAAGTTCTGAATCTACTCAAGAAAGGATTGCTGGTTTAGGAGGAAGCTAAGACAACATCACACAGACATCACACACCACACAAGCTCAGTGTACATATTTGTATCTGATCTGTTTTCATACTCAAAGTTTGAAGCAAAGATTTGTAACTTGGGAAAGAATGTTGAAAGCAATTACTGAAGAGTGCTGACAGAGAAAGATCAAGATTGAAACTTCTTGAAAGAAAGAGGTTATGAGGTGCTTAGAAAGTTCGTTGGTGGGAGAATGTTTACGAGGAGACCTACGGCTTTTGTGACAAAAGAACCATCTGTTCCTATTCATAGGATGTTCTCATCATTCAGGTCAAACCTCGTAAATAAAAATCTTGTTAATATATATAGTGTAGACTTAATGGTGATTCTAAGGAGTGCTCGAGTACAAAATTTTACAAGAATTTCTTAGTAAATTCAAAATCTTTCAAATAATTATACTCGACACCATCTTATAAACCCATAAAAGTTGAGGGGAGCAATAATATGTTCCATTCTGCTAGAATACATCATTTTGTCCCCGAACGGTTAATCAATTGATATCTAAAATATCAACGGATTAACTTTTGGGATAAGGGGAGAAAATGTACTTAACCTAGGGACTTAATGTAATATTGACAGAAGTAATCAATTTAAATGGGACTCGATGCACTCCTAACTTAGAATGTATTCGATTATGATACACATGTTAAGGGGGAGCTTTTTGTGATGATTTAATCATTCAAAGTGTAAACCTTTTGATATTTATTTATTCAAACATTTGAATGAATTTTTCAATGATTTTGGTTTGTAATGGTGGATGGAATACCCTTAAAAGATATTCCACCATTTGTACTAATTTTATTAAGTTTAATAGGTGGGATTAGGTACTAGGGTATTCAAATCTAATGATTCGCCAGACCAGAGGGGATCTAACCCAGGGATATCCACTAGTTAGTGTAGAAGTCCTTAGGTATGATTAAAAAGGAGAAAAAGTGAGAATCAGGAATAATGTCGACTGAGATGGAGCTAACACTGGATCAAACCCAATAAGGTGTTAGTTATGAAGTCTCGGTAAGCATTGAAGGGGTTGAAGAATGAAAAAAATGTAAGGTTAAATGGTGAAAAGAAGCAGAAGCCCTCCTACACTTAGGCAGAATCAGGGTGTCAATATCATATGCTGTCAGAAACACTTAGGTGTGTGTTCTGACATTGAAGACAGTCATGGACAATACGCTAAGCACAAACCCTCCCAGCCACTCAAAGTCGGAAAGGACTTTGTTTCAAAACTCACAAAGATTACACTTATTTTCTATTGACTTTCTCACTTCGTGTTAGTTGATATTGAAACAGGTGGCACTAGGCTCCAGCCTCGATCACTAAAATTAAAAGTGACTATTGGAGTCTAGAGCCAAAAGAGATTCTTCTATTAATTCTCATTAGGACACTTGTCATAATTTAGCTTGTTATCTCACACAATGTGATATAATCAAGTAATATCATTAGAGTCCTATGCAAGATCCTTGTGATTTTGCTAGAACATTCGAGTGATACTTAGGTATTCACAATGAAGATGGAATCCTGCTGAGGCCAACATCAAACAAGCTCATGCTAGGTGACTGTCACGATTTCTTATGAATACAGCTTGTGACAACTAGGTAAAAGAACATATTGGTTACGGAATTCTTTATGAATCAAACTTGTTCCAGGTTATGGATCAACGGTTAAAGAATTTTGAATTGCTTAAAACTCTCGATGTGTCACAAAACCACTTTATCAAGTGACACGTCGATTGATTTTCAAATCGATTTTCTATATCAATCGGTGTAGTGTCACTTATGGTTCAAATCTTATCGTGTGCTGTCTGCTTTGAGACGTTCTGATAATGAGAACATGCTGAGTATGATGAATCTAATACTTATGTGTTAGAAAGATTCAATACTACAGCTGGAAATCTGTCAAGAAGATTCTTCTTAAATTGAATCTATCTGATCACAGGTCGATCCTCACGGATTTTGAAGTTATCAACCAACCTGGGCGAATGACAAGCCATATTCGTCCCCCCGCGTTACTGCTAACTATTTTATGAGGCTATTTAAAGATGGTGGTGGAGGTTCCCTTGAATTCCGGCAGACTCACATAGAATCCATAGTCACATAATCATACCCGTAGACATACATAAGGACTTCTGAAGCTCAAATACTTTTCAAGGACTTTGCTACTCTGATAACGAACGTCTTTATCGAAGTGACGAAGTATTATAGTTAACGAATCTCAGGGAAAGACGGTTAGCATTAAGTTTTTTCAAGATAAACCAATTCAAGAAATGTATGAGCATGTGGGTTCACAGAAATCACAAAATCTACAAGATGGCAAAGTTTCCAAGATGGCGAAGAGATTGTTCTTGGTTAATAATCTCAAGATGCTCAAGATACAATGTCAAATACAAGTTCAAGGAACAAGCTCAATCCAGAAATCAATGATCACTACAACATACTCACAGGAGAATGTCAAAAGGACGAGCTAAAGACTAAAGACAAAGCATTGTATGCTAGGCTTAAAGTTTTGTAAAATGGAGTGACCTCCCTTAGGGGGAGATTGTTGGAAACACAAAAAGTGTCGGTCACTTCCAAGTTGTAATAGGTCTTAGCTCGTAGATTATGTCATGTTAAGTATAGAAGCTAATCCGGCCCAAGGCCCATGGGAAGCCCATCATAGCCCATGGGAAGCATCATGTAACTATATAAGCCCTCTCCTAGCCTTGGAGAGGGGTTGGTTGTTTTCATTTCTTCCTATTTTCATTATAGTAATACATTCACATCCATTTCCATTATTTCTCTCTCTAAACATCACAAAACCCACATCTCTCTCGTGTTCTGGTAGATCATTTAGGGATTACATGTTTCTTCAATTATTGAAGATTGACGAAAACTATATGACGTTGGTCTTGATGAGCAAAACCAATGTTAGCCTTTTTTTGATGAGACGTAGTGAGATGGTAGATGGAGTTGATATTAGATGGTAAAAATGAAGAAGGATAAAAATGAGTCAACACCAAAAAATGATGACTCAAACCCTCTATGGAAGCCATAGGAGGGTTTTATAGCCATACGCCTTAAACTTTACATAGTTGCTATTTAGTCCTCGCGTATGTGACTATGTTTAATATGATAATTCTGTATGTCGTCCATTAAAAGTGAATCCCAAATCGTTCCCATGGGACGACTATACGAAAGTACTTAAAATAATTCACACAAGTTCATAATGATAAAGAACAAGAACTACATGAAGCTTCATATGCTGAGATGACGTCTTTTGTGGTGTTTGACTTCAAGTTATGCCACTCTCAACATGAATTCATCTTTGTAGTACTTTGGTAGGAGAACAGAAATACTGTAATAGGCACGAACTAAGTAACCCATACATTTTCCGGTTAAGAGAAGTTTTCTGAATTAGCTTCCCCCTAACTTCGTTGCTCATTATACATGAATTAGAAGCTTTAAAAGCTTCCCCCCAAAACTTAGCAATGAATAAACTTTCCCCCTTAATTCCTGCCACATATTCTTTATTTAGAAGCTTCCAAAGCTTCCCCAAACTAGCAATCCTCTCTTGAGCAGTTTCAAAGCTTTCTTACAAGCTTAGAATAATTAAGTGCACAACAGAATTAGTAGGATACCACATCAAATATTACTGATCCTTTAAGCATAATACTTGTGTATTGATCGTTTGGGGTAAGCATTAAGTGGATCAGCAACGTATCTTCTCATGCTTGAATAATTCTTCTCACACCGCTTCACCCTGGAAATTTAAATAATGCATACAAAAGTTCTCAATGTATCACTTCCCCTAGTTGTCTAAAGAAATGCACCCAAAAGCCATAGTTTAAAGCGCTGATATTCTCTGCGGTTAGGACATTTGTCTTCCTGCATGGCCTATCTTTAAAAAAATCAAGAAAGATGCTCCATGTCAAGCTTTCAAGAACAAGTAAGGGCAAGGCTCAAAGGGTGAATCATTCTCTTATCCCTCTTGCGTTTCGATATGTCGGAATCAGCAACACCTGGTACGCGACATGTACTTGAAGTACTTGTTTGAGAATAAATTAGCTTAGATCTAACCCGTGAAAATCAATTGCTGATCAGATCTCTACTCATAACCTCTCTCTGGCTATTATTTTACCAACCGAATTGTAGGCTATTTGAAGTAACCACTGATGAAGTACCATACAGAGATATACTAAATTGAATTCTGTAGTAGAATTTCCCGTTCTTGTGATTTAAGCTTGCGCTAATGTTGGAAGAACGGTGTAGAGAATTTGTGCTCCAACCAAATCTCTAATTACTCAATACCCCACCCAAAGTATGAGACCATCATCACCTCTAGCGATTATCCACATCGTCTTAGCGTGTGACACTGAGTACTACAACGTAACTCCTTTAAGTGCATAGAAATGTGGTAGTATACAGGTCATCAACCATCCACCCCTTGACTGTTGGAAACTAGATAAACCAAGTCTTCAACTTAAATTAAGCTCGAGCAAGTTATCATTAAAAGTCATGCATCCAGCCAACCCTGACTTCAAGATAAAATAAGAACACGCCTTCGAAAAATGCCACTTCAATATCAAATAAGTGATACCCAATCAACTCCGTAGTCACTTAATTAATTCCAAATCTAGCCTTTAAGTTTCATGATTCTTTATCCAAATTGATCCCGGTCTCGTCACATTGTCACATTGTCATCATGAAGCACAAAACGTAATCATTAACAACTAAATATAGCAAAAATTCATCCCAAGTGAGTCATTTAGCTAAATTTAGTGTTAATATGAAACATCTAATACTCAAACTGTTATATCCAGGTCCATCACAAACACAGCCCACTAGATAAACTTGCAGCCCAATTTACGTTAAGCCCAGTATACTTAAACACAAATTCGGATACCACAAAATGTTGTTTTGGCTTGGTCCACATACGTCATTCCAACAAACCCATCATAGTTAATAAACCCGATTTGCTCCATCAACACATACAAGTTGGCCCAATAATCACGCAACCTATAATCAAAATTAATAAGCATTCCAGGCCCGGCTTGGCATCCAGCCCAACACCTAACATATAAATCAATTTGGCCTTTGTAAGGTTATAATCAAATGAGTCCCAAAGACAACCAAAGGTCCAATACCATACTTAAAAAAAATCTCTGGCCCACCATGTTTTATCAAATACTCGGATTGGATCCACAATACACCACATTTAGGGGATTATAAAACAACACTGATACCTAATTATTAGTAAACCCTTATACCCACATCTTATGTATTCATCCACCCCCATACCATCTTTTCTCTAAATTAGTTACCATCTCACCCAACATCTCAAGGTTTCTTCTATGACATGTTAGCGTCAAAACAAACATATCTACCATCCTTTTTTCATCTTTTGTTGTTCTATTTTGTTGAGCCAAGCAAAAGCAACAAAACCGTTAAAACGTATATCCAGTAAGAAAAGCAAACAAGGAGGCTTCAACTATCCCATTGAAGGTCTCGTGGTAGGTGTATTGATATTGTTTTGTGACTCCGTAGTCTTACAAATTCGAATTTAAACCAAAACCAAAAGGATATGAACTATAACCCAATTGCTTATGGTTTAATTTCTTTAATTTCGAATATTAAGAATGGATCAGTGATGAAATCGTGTTAAATCTTTTATACGATCTTTTGGTTTATTAAGCCTAAAACTTGGAATTGAGATCATTGTTTGATTTAATTTTGTGTCTTGTTGAGAAATTAGAAGTGATGGAGTTGTTGGATCTATTATGACGAAGGGTTTTTAGGTGTAGTTATTGGATTTGATTGAGGCTGTTTAGATTTGTGGTAGTTGTTGGCTGGTGTTTGTTGATATTGTATTTGGTTTAAGAGTCGAGTATGTCTTCAATCTTCTACCTTTCTGTTAATTTTAGACTCGGTATTGACTGACTCTTGTGACTCAGTGAGTGACCCGGGTCAACTCGGTAAATACCGAGTTGACACGGTTTGGAGTGGTTCGGTTCTCAAAGAACATGAGTTGTTCGGCTCCACTTGTTAAACACTCACTCGTTTTCGTTTCACAGTTTAAAAACTCGTTCGGCCACAAAGGGTGTACGCTTGTTCGGTTCAACATAGATAAAAATTCGCTTTTTTTTTTTGTTTTTTTTCTTCGGTCCACAAGGTTGTTACACTCGATCGGTTTTACAATTCCATTTGTGGGTTATATTTTTGTCTATATTTTTTTGTTTCTTTTTGCTATTTTATATTTTTTTTTTATTTATTTACTTCTTCTAGTTATATGTTTGTTATTTTTTTTTTGTTTATTTGCACTACTTAGTTTTTTTCTTCTTTTTCTTGTCAAAGAAGGATCTCGTTCGGGTCTTCAAGGAAATGACTAGATCGGTTCTTCAAAGATTTGCTAGTTCGGGTCTGCAAGGTTTTGACTAGGGACTCGGGGTCTTTCAAAGCCTTTTTATTTCGGTTTCATACATGATTTTATGCTAGATTCGGTTGCATACAAAACAACAAAAACGTTACTACTTTGCTAGTTTTCTTCTTAATGCAGAAGCCAACAAAACACCCGTCCTAAACATATGGATCTTGTTCCCATGTATTCTTTGAAACCGTTTGGACCACAAGAGAAATAAGCCAAAAGTTGAATAAGCAAAGACCTCAAAAGAAGCTCGAAAATAAGCTCAAAAAAGATGAACACAAGATCTGCCTTATTTATTATAATTTTTAATTTTCGAGGGATTTGGAAAAAAGGACATAACCTAACTCATAAAAATGAATAAAAAAAAAGGAATACTGTTTCAAAACAGTTTCTTCCAACAAAAAAAAAAACAAAATTCCAAACACCTTATTAACAGAAAAATAAGCATACTGAAATAAGCACAAAACTAAGCTTCAAAATCACGAAAAACCCAACAAACACAAATAAGTGAAGATTTGAGACAAATTTAAGACCATCCTGACACAAATAACCGACCAGAGTATTAGCCATGTCTTCGATTACCAATTGAAGAAAACATTGTAATCTAATTGATCTACAAGAGACAAGAGAGAGTTGTGGGTTGTGATGTTTAGAGAGAGAAGTGTGGAATGGATGATGATGTTACTATTTGGAAAATTTGGAAGAAATGAAAAACCAACACTTTCCAAGGCTAGGAGAGGGCTGATATTAGTTTACATGATGGTCGGCCATGGGCTATGATGGGTTCCCCTTATGGCATTGGGGCCGGATTAGTTCTCATACGTAACATAGACCAATCTACGGAGCTAACGACTATTACAACTTGGAATCAGTGACCAAAACTTTTATGTTTTCCAACAAAGACAACCAATCTTTGTCTAAATTGGGAAAATTCGAAAAAAGAGTCACCTTTTTTGGTTAAGGAAGGAATTGTCTTTGGCTATAAGATTTCCAAGAACGGGATTGAGGTTGATAAGGCTAAAGTTGATGTTATTGCTAAGCTACCTCATCCCACCACCGTCAAAGGAATTCAGAGTTTTCTTGGTCACGCGCGGGGTTTATCGTAGATTTATTCAAGATTTCTCAAAAATAGCCTAGCCGATGACCCGTCTTCTTGAAAAAGATTGCTCGTTCTTCTTCTACAAAGAGTGTATTGAAAGCTTTTCAAACACTTAAGAAAAAAATAACCGAAGCACCAATATTAGTTGCCCCCGATTGAGACCTACCTTTTGAGCTGATGTGTGATGCGAGTGATTTTGCAATAGGTGCAGTCTTGGGGCAACGTAAAACAAAACAGTTTCAACCGATACTGTAACACCCCCAAATTGGGTCGCAGCGGAATAAGGGTCCGGGGCGTGTTACTTCATAGATCAATAACACAAGATATATATAGAACGACCAAAAATTTAAAACTGATACATTGGATTTAACAAATATTTGATACAAATAGCCCGAAGCTTTTAACTTGTTCCTGTTATTATTACAAGATACTGGTTCACATACAACAGCGTTTCCCAAAACATAATACAACCATATCTTTAGCATGACTTCCCATAACAAAATCACCAATGTATCCTTGGCACCTTATGCTTACTGATCTCCTGAAAAACATTGCTTTAAAACGTCAACAATAATGTTGGTGAATTCATAGGTTTGATAAATCATAATATGCAGGACCGCAAGACTTTTCCAGTGTTAATGCAAACAATGCAGACATCACAAACCAGATTAATTTTCCTAATCTCCATGTCACTTGTAAGCTCGAAACGATCTTTCTGCAATAATATTATATATCGGCCAATTTTTTTTTTTTTTTTTTTTTAATTTTTTCCTGCCCGAATAGATGTTCAACCCGAAATACATCCCAAATTCGAATGTTTTGCGTTCGTTCTCGGTGTTTAGTAGTCACCCGAACGGGAGTGGTTTTTTTTTTTTTTTTTCCCCCAAAATTGAATCTATCATAACATTCGGCTTAATCATATTGTAATTAACAACTAAATCTATGCAATTGCAGCTTCTGATAAGGGGCTCAACTTGGGGTTATCGCTACTTAGGCAAACAGGTAATCAATATAAAATATCCACTTAGCGCTCCAATTTATAAAACCAAAGCATGTTTCCACCCAAAGTTATTAATCTTGAAATTGTAAAAAATGTGGGGCTATGAACTCACCTTGAGTTCTGATAATCCAAATATCGCAGATAAAGCGTCACGTAAAAGATCGAATGCAACCTAAATTATCATAGGTCGTATAAGTACTAATCACATTGAGTAATCTCTACCATGCATAAGTCTATTTTATTTAGTAATCACCATTAATTGTTTGAGTTGAGAAAACTATTTATAATTGTAAACATGTTATAAATATCTGATAATGTAAGTTATAGTTATTCTTGGTAGGGTTTTAGTTATCAACGGGTAGTGTTGTAGTTACTCTTGGTAGTTATAGTTATTACTACTGGTAGTATATTAGTTACTCCTGGTAGTGTTATTACTACTGGTGTATATTAGTTATCCTGTAGGTTTTTTACTACTGGTTAGGATTTTAGTTACTCCACCCCCCCGGGTAGTGTTATTACTATGGTAGTATATTAGTTATCCTGGTAGTGTTTATTACTATTGGTAGTATATTTGTTTATCTTTCTAAGTCTGACCCGAATATAATGACCCACTCTAATTCACATTTCATGATCGGGTTCTAATGGAGAAATTTATGCGAAAACGATTATTTTGAACAACTTTCCAGTAACTGTCAGGACCCGAAACTCGACCGAAATGGGCGAAAAAAGATTTTCGCATCAGATCTGATTTGCAGTGTATTAATTACCGAAAAGCCGTTGTTTGCATCTTCTCAGTCCTAGTCTCCCAACTACCCATCTCATCACCTTCCTTTTCATATTTCTTCTCTTTCTTGTTATCATCATCGTCAACAACAACTTTCGAATGTTCCTTATGACTCGTGGGATCTATCCTATCTCTGGAATCATCAACATCATCATGAATCATAGAAGCAACAAACTTATTAGCATATGATTTGACATCTTTTTCACCTTTGACCACATGCTTCTGTTTGATAGTTACTTTCAGTGATTTTTGTGGTAAACTTGTATCTCTAGCATTTTGCTTCCTCTTCTTCCCCTAAGGACTAGCAGTAGTAAGGGTAGGTGTCCTATAGGCTCTAGGTGCAGTCCTATGTGTTCCTTGGGTAGAACCAACTGGTTGTGGTTGATTCACTTGAACAACTATATTTCTAAACACGTCTTATTCTCCTTAAAGTCATTAGTGGCACGGATCTCTGTAGTCAAGATTGCATCCGGAATCAGCATCCCTCGAACTGTCACATTCAATGATAATCCTCTTCAAATCTCAGAGGAATGGATGGATATTTATTCATCAAGTCAGCAATTATGAGCTTTGTGAATCGAGGGTACCGGATGACATCCTTCTTCTGAGATACATAATTATGAAATCCCACCATAGAAGAGCAGCATAATCAACATTTGTGCGATCGACCACGACATGAAAAAGTTGTAGAATGGTGATCTTTGTCTAATCATGTCCTGATGTTCTTGTGGTTAAACAACGGTTGAACACCTTAAACATTGTTTGCCATGGTTGAGCAAGAAACTTCGTGTAGAAAGCACTCACTTTGTCAACAACACCTTGATAGCAAACCGTGTGCATGAAGGATTCAATAATCACTATGTTGACTAGTGCAGCAAATGGATTTTCTGGAGTTTCCACTGGCAGTTAAAGAGTATTACGAAACATAGCAACATTGTAAATAATATCATGATTATCCAACTTGAATATGATAGTGTGTCCTCAGTATTAGGCACCTTGCGGACTGTTTTCCAGAACTGTTGTAAGTACACAGCTAGAACATCTGCAGTAGCTGTAAGAGCATAACTCAACAGATGATCAAGCAAGATCTGTCCCACCATCTTGCATTCTGGTGAGCATGAGATACTTTGGAGCACAACATAATTGTTGCATCTCCTAATGCCTTGAAATTTAGGGACAAGTTGATCAGCTAGAATAATTTGTTGAGCCATGTGAAATACTATATGATGACATGAAGTTTTTTTTTGAATGGCGAGTTAATACAATACTATCATTAGTGAGTCAGAGACTCGACGCATCTGAGTGGGCAGAGCCCAACACAGAGTCTTCACCTAGAAGGAAAACTCAGTGAGGCTCGAACCTGAGACCTCATGATAACAACCTCCCCCAAAGCTCTTTAGGAGACCTCAGGTGGCCAACTGAGCTAAGCCTAGTTGGTTATATGATGACATGAAGTGATTAGTGAAATGAGATAAAGTTTATGTAACACACATTTATATAACATTTTTTTGTCTCTTTCCACTCTGTCTGTTTTTATATGCTCTAGCAATTCTTTTTGAGCATATTCTGATCATTTTCTTTGTAACATCCGAGAATTTTCGGATTTTTAGATAACTATTTTATCCTTTGACTTTTAGGCCTGGATTGACTTACAAGAACAACCATCTAAATCATGTTTTCACGGCTCGGACCCTAAAGCAATTCGATGTGAAACGACATTCCTGACAACTTTTCAGTTTTGCCCGAGACTTGGAAACGAGCCGAAAAGGGCTAAAACAGCACCGCAAACATTTTTCGAACAATATACAACGCGGACACACAAAAACAATTAAATTTGTTTTTAATTATCAGTATTTATTTAATAAAAATATTAAATAAATTAGTCATCATTTTAATTAAAAGCGTTGCGGATAACGCGAATACTCGAGTTGAAATCCAATTTTATTTCGGACAAGACGAAACCGGTTCACAAAATGAATAACATATATTTTATTAAATGTTATAAAATATTTATGGCGCAAGTTTCAAGAGTTGAATCGTCCGTTAAGTCATTCAATAGAGTCCCGAACCGCTTTTATCAAAAAGTATATGAAAAAGTTACACATTTGGTCCCTCAAGTATCTAACACTTGTCACTTGGGATTTAAAGTTTTAATATATATATATAAATAATTTTATATATTCATTGATACATCTAAAAACACACACACACTCACAATGCTCTCTCTCTCCCCCATGACCTCCGGCTGCCGGCCGGCCACCGCCGCCGCCGTCGCGCCACCGCCGGAAAAGTTTTCCGGCGGGATTTTTCCGGCGAGTTCAAGAAT
>BQNB010019553.1:0-66675 GCA_026074375.1 Tanacetum coccineum | reverse complement strand
GATTGAATGAGTGATTGAAACCCTTAATCGAAGTATTTATGAAAATACCCTCAACAGCATTAACGTTCACCAGCAGTTGTAAGTTATGCCTAGCAGCATTAACTTTCAACAGCAGCAGTAAGTTTATGCTTAGCAGCATTAACTTTGAATCACCAGCATTAACTTCAATTCCATTCTAATAAGCTTTTCCATCATCAAATTAACATTTTAGCTCATAAAAACTCTCTGTCTGTTTTTGATTTCTCTTAATTCTTTTTACTCACAATACTCTCTTTCTGTTTTTAAACAACTCTCTTTCTGTCTTTCAACTCACAAATTCTCTCAATTCTTTTACTCACCAAATCACTTTTTTTGTTTTTACACATTTCTCTTTCTGTTTTTATTCTCACCAACTCTCTCAATTCTTTTTCTCATAATTTTCACAATGTTAATTATACCAGCAGTATTAAGTAAAACTAACAGCATTAACTTAGCAGTATTAAGTATAACTAGCAGCACTAATTATACTTAACTGCATAATCTTTTAATGACATGAATAACAGTACTAATTCATACAAAACTCTACAAAAACATAAAGAGATAAAAGATTTTAGAGATTTAACATTCCAATACTAGCAATCAAATATTGAAATCTATTTACATCAAAAGCTTTTGTAAGCAAATCTACAACATTTTTGTCAGTATGAATTTTGACCATTTAAATCAATTTCTTTTCACTACAATCTCTAATAAAATGATGTCTGATCTCTATATGCTTTGTTGTTGAATGAAAAACAGGATTTTTAATTATGCAAATAGTACTCTTATTATCAATAAAGATTTTGGTATGCAAGAAATTGTACCCATAATCAAGCAATTGATTCTGAATCCAAAGCACTTGTCCACAGCAACTTGTAGCAGCTCCATATTCAGCTTCTGTTGTGGAATTTGCAACTACAGTCTGTTTCTTGCATTGCCATGATATTAATCTACTTCTAAGGAACTGACAACCTCCTGTTGTAGACTTCCTATCCAAGCTTGCTCCAGCATAATCACTATCAGTGTATGCTACCAAATCAAAAAGGAGAATCTTTTAGATACCAAAGACCCAATTTTAGTTGACCTTTTAAGTACATAAAGATCCTTTTTACAGCATGAAGATGTGAAATCATTAGGTTGACTTGGTATCTTGCACAAGCACACACTGCAAACATAATATCAGGTCTTAAAGAAGTAAGATACATCAATGTGAATAATGCAACAGATGCAAACACATAAAATGTAATTACTTTTTCCTAAACTCATGACACTGAAGCTCGACATGTATGAAATGCAATATAAATTGCCGACATTGCCGTGATGAGTTTTCTAACCCGTAACATCCTATGTCCGACATGGTATACGTTTGTTTTTCTAGTGATAGCTAATCACCCGAACGGGGATGTCAATCCCAATAGATATATTCATAACATTCGGGCTCACACAGTTCATGATAATGGGCTCAGACAGGGTTATCGCTACTTAGGAAAACACGTAATCGTAAATGTGAAATGTCCACTTTCTTGCGTCAAATTGTAAACATGCATCATGGTTTCTCACCCCAAAACTTGTAAATCATTAAAATGTAAAATGTGGTATGAACTCACCTTGAGTTAATGATAATCCAAATACAACAGAAAATGCGTCACGGAGATGACGGAATGCAACCTAATTAAATGTAGGTCGTATAAGTACTAAGCACATTGATTAACTAATGCCATATACAATTATATATAGCTACGTCACCATCTAATCGTGTTTGTGAAATCATATTTATAAAGTTAAAACGTTTATAAATATCTCAATAGCAAAAACGACGCGATTTCTTCGTTTAAGCCCGTTACTTACGATTTCAATGTCCACAGCTTTTGTATTAAGATAGTTATCAAATATTACATTTTCAAATTATTTGACGCTACTAGGTGAAAAGAACGAGTACTTTAACTGTCCCATAACAGTTTATAAAATTATTTTTATAGATTTAGTTATCGTAAAACCCGCAAATGTCGTATCTTATTCGTTATAGCTCCGTTTTTAGCGATTCTATCAAGCACGTCTTTGTTATTAAAAGTTATATCATATTAATGGTGTTTTCAAAATGTTATTTACTGATGTGAACAGTAACGTTTATAAAAGTATTTTTATACATTTAAGTATATAAACTCGCGTAATTCATAACTCTTTCGTTATTGATCCAAAAATTATGATCCGAATTGTTTTGGAATACTAAAATTAAGTGCTATCTAGAAAAAATAATAAAATTTTATTAATATTAATAAGTAATTTATAACTTGTTTTTATAAATCTCTTTGATAACGCGATTAAATAACGTGTAAACGACGAAAACTACGTATCTTTTTCGTATATTCATGCCGTTTTTTATGAGTTCCTTACCTTTATTGAATCGTCAAGAGATTGTACTAATTTTTTAAACTCAATAATCCATGCTTTAAAAAACAAACACACACAACCCCTTTTGAATACCTATGTATTATTTACATAACATTGTTATTACATTATTTTTAGTTAGATAAAAAAACCACAAGTCCTTTATATCACATTATTATATATATTATAAGTCCTTAGTCCATATTTTGTCCACATGAGTCCATGATAACAAGATTAAACAAGTCATTTACACACTGTTTTGTCCATAAACTATTAATAAGTAACTTTAATTACAAGTTCTACATATACATTTAAACTTAAACCAACATTGTGTAATACTTATACCACTATTATGACATGATATTACCACCCATATAACATGTCTAAAAGTATATAAAATTTTGATAACAAGAAAAATCCATTTTTACATGTTTAAAAGTATCATAAATGGTGATGAGCCATATAAACATTATATACATATGAAATCATGAAAGTAAATGATGTAAGGGATTTTTAAGATAACCTAGATGTGTAGTTAGGAATGAAATTAACAACTTCTAAACCCTTGTTTAGATAATAAACCCTAGCTTCCACAATTAGAAAACCCTAATTAACCATAAAACCCTAATCTTGTTTTTCCTTGCTTAAACCTTGAAAATGATTAACCAAACCTTCAACCCTTCTTAGTATACCTTAAATATGATGAAAGAATACGTGTATGGTCTTAGAAAATCAAAGTTATGGATTTATTTAAGGGGTGTTTGTTTGTCGTGGCTTAAGAGAGGCCGAACGGGAGAGAACAAGTTGGTTTTTGATAAGGAAATGCAATGTGTGTTATTATCTCTTGAAGTATAAGACTTATATGTATACAAGGCTTAGCTAAGTGTATAAAATAATGACCAAAAGCTTATGGTCAGGGGGCGGCACATGTGTGGAATATGGATGACTAGTGATATAAATCACTAGTCATGATAGATGTCTTGTTAAACCATACTTGCACAACGCCTTAGTTAATGAGATATGTTCTTATGTCTCCTAAGATGGAGATGAGTTCATGAAATCAAGGATGACATATCTAGCTAATAACTTGGTGAATAAAGAAATATACTTGCATTTAAATGAAAGTATAAGTTGTAGTGTTTATTTAAAGTGTATTACTTTGAAAATGTATAACTCTTGGTTATTTCTTTTAAAGTGGGACATCCCATTTGATATATATGGGTAAAGTTTTATAAACTTTGGGTATTGGGTATAAACATAGGTATTCGTTGAAGCGTAGAAATGTTTTTGTGATTCCGGGTATACCTAAATACAATTTATCGCGAAACGTAAACGCTTTATGTAACCGATAAAAATAAAATTTGCAAGTTAAAAATTTAGACATCAAAATAAGTACATAACACTTGCTTGATGTAAACTTAAATGTTGATGCACTATACATTGGACGATAATTTTTAGCATACGCGATTTAACTTAATGATTGCGACTTAAAAGCCAAACGCAAGAAAACAAAAAAATCAAGAACAGAGAACAATAGAAGTAAAATAACTAAAAATACTTAGTGAATTTATTGACGACATCAATGACCCTAAAACACGGGGTGTTATAGTACCCATAATCAAGTAGTTGATTCTGAATCCAAAGCACTTGCCTACAACAACTTGAAGCAGCCACATATTACACTTTGTTGTGGAATTTACAGCCACATTCTCTCTTCACTGCCATAAATCAATCCACACCCAAAACATGACAACCTCCTGTTGTGGACTTCCTATCCAAGCTTGCTCCAGCATAATCACTATCAGTGTATGCTACCAAATCAAAAGGTGAATCTTTTGGATACCAAAGGCCCAATTTAGGGTTTGACATTGTATCTACACAACAGAAGATGTGAATACTTTTGGGTTGACTTTGTATCTTACACAGGCACACACTACAAACATAATATCAGTCTAGAAATAAGTAAATACATCAATGAACAATCTTTATCTATATAAAAAGAACCTCCACTATCTTTACCATCTTCATGCCATAGCAAAAGCTTTTGAGTTTCCATAGGTGTGCTTGCTGTCTTGACATCAGTAAAACCAAATTTCTTCAAAATCTCAGTCACATACTTGTCTTGACTGATAAAAATCCCATCCTCCTTCTGCTTTACTTGCAGTCCTAAGAAGAATGTGGAGACACTACCATAAGAACTCATCTAAAACTTCTTATGCATCATCTTCTCAAACTCAGAGCATAATGACTTCTTTGTAGACCAAAAATGATATCATCTACATAAACTTGAACTAACAGAATATCACCTTTGTCCCCTTCTGATAAAAAAAATTCGTCTATCATTTCCTCACGAAACCCATTGTCTAACAAATAAGTTACAAGTGTTTCATACCAGCTTTGGGAGCTTAATGTAGTCCCTAAAGTGCCTTTCTACTTTGTTATACTGTATTTGAAGTCAGGATTCTATCAAGTCCTATTGGATTTACAAACATAGACTTCCTCTTCAATCTTACCATAAAGAAAAGCACTCTTGACATCCATCTGGTACACCATAAAGTCTTTAAATGAGGCATAGGCTAAAAATAGTCTAATTGCTTCAATTATTGCAACAGGGGCAAAGACTTCGTCATAGCCAATCCTTTCTTCTTGTGTGTACCCTTGAGCAACCAATCTTGCTTTATTTTTAATCATAATTCCTCTTTCATCCTTTTTATTCCTGAAGACCCATTTGGTTCCTATGGGCCTTTTGCCATTTGGTAAATCTACCAAGGTCCAAACCTTTTGTAATTTAAATTATAGAAGCTCATCCTGCATAGCTTCTATCCAGCTTAGATCTTGCAATGCTTGGATTACCTTCTTGGGTTCTACTTGTGATAAGAAGTAGGAAAACAAGCAATTTTGAAAGTCTTTATGGTTTGTTCTTTGCTGAACTGAACTAAACAAACCATGTTCTTCTAAATTCTTTGTCATTCTTCTTGTTTGAGGTGCTGAATTCAAGTCTCTAATAATTTGTTCAACTGGATGATCTTTGTGTACTCTTGTAGTTGGAATAGGAATGACAGGCATAAATGCATCCAAATTATTCATGTCAGCCTCTGCACCAACATCTTCATCATCATCTGAATAGACAATATCTTCTAAAGCAGGCATATTTAGATCATCTAGAAGTTCAATGCTTGCTTTTCTACCAACAACATTAACTTCATTTGTGCTAGCATCATTAACATTGTTAGTGCTGTTAACACTAGCATCCTTCTCTTGATCATCTCTTTTATCCTCTTTACTTGGATCATCACCTTCTTTTCCTGGTTTTTCAGTAACCTTCTTTTCATCATCTCTTGAAGGTTTGAATCCAGCATTAGGAGAACTCTTTAAAGTTTGAGAGAATGGTGGATCAGCAGTCCACAATAGTAGCAGAATGTAATCTTTGCCAGGTATTGTCTCCATTCTAGCTTTACCTGCATCATCATATGCTTTTGTACATGCATTACCATTAGACTGATTTCCTGCAACAACTGGCTTATAATTCATTGACTTTGTTAGTGCATCAATATCAAAATTCCAATTTGGTCCACTTCCTACAATATTAGGTGTATTTTCACTAAACTGGACTTGCAGGTTCTCTTTAAATATCCTAGTTCTACTATTTAATACTCTAAATGATTTACTATTGATTGAGTACCCAACAAATAATCCTTCATCAGCCTTACCATTAAACTTGCCTAAGTGATCTATGGTATTGAGAAATTGTAAAGAAACCCAATGGTCTCATAAAGCCTAAAGCTGGTTTTTCCGTACCAGAAAAAAGTCCATAAGGGGTCTTGTTATGAGGCTTAGTTACTAATACTCTATTTTGCACATAGCAAGCAGTATTAACTACTTCATCCTAAAAAGTAGTAGGTAGCTCAGAATCAGCTAGCATTGTCCTAGCAGCCTCAATTAGTGTTCTATTTTTCCTCTCAGCGTACTCCCATACTGTGAGGAGATTCTAGGCTATATAAAGTCTCTCCTTAATACCTTTTTCTCTTACAAACTAATAATTTCATCTCCTTATTCTTGAACCAGAGTTTCACTTACCTTTAACCCTTTGATCTATTAGATTTTCTACTCTAGTTATAAAGGACTTAAGAATGCCACTAGTCTCATCTTTAGTAGCTAGAAAGAAAAACCCACTAACCTACAGGTAAACATACTATGACAACTCGGAAAACTTCTTTTCATTAAGATTTTACAAATGTTGGACCAAACAAATCCATTGTGCACATATGCAAAGGTTGGTCTGATTGAACCTTTACTGTATTGGAACTTAACAAGAAGCTCTATTTGCTTCCCTTTTGACAAGGCAACACAGGTTGAATATTTTAAAAGAGTTTTGAAGGTAAACCTCTACAAGATTTCCATAACCAGTTTAATTCACAGTTTTTGAAATTTAAGTGTCCAAGCCTCCTATGCTAAATTCAGATTCAACAGATGTGGACTTTTGTGAGCAAAGAGTACAAGTTAGGACCTCTTTTAGTAACAATATTCTTTAGACAACACTATACATGTAAAGTGTTCTGATCTAGGAACATTAAATAAAACGTGACTTTCATATAGTTAACTTAAAGTTTGGCAAGATAAAACATACATTCCAGTGTCATTAAAAGAACACTATTCTTTTTACACACATTTATGAGACACTTAAAGAGATTAAACTTAACTCTCTCACACAATACACATAATTCAAAATCTAGATTACCAGTTTTAATGTACCTTTTCCAGTGATTTTCCTCCATTAGGATTTTCCTCCAGAAGGAAACATAACCTCCATCACTCTCATTCATAGTCCCTGTAAGATAGGACATGTTCCCTGTCATGTGCCTTGAGCATCCACTATCAATCACTCCTTGATCCTGTAAATCCATTTGTGGATTGCCCTGCCATATTAATAAGAAAATTATCTTCTTTTTGGGGACCAAAGCCATCACTGACTGGATTTTCCTTGTTGCAATCACATAAAAATCAAACTTCTTAGGGTATTGATTGCACTGAAATTGATTAGAAACATGATCTACAACATTATTCTTTGGTTTCCAAACCCAACAAGCTGAGGCCTTAACAACATTAACATTATTTCCCTTAACAGCATTAACTACTGCTTTTGGCCTAGCAGCATTAACTACTGCTTTTGGCCTAACAATATTAACATTTTTATCCTTCTTGAATTGTAAAAGCTCTTCCTGCATAGCCTCTATCCAACTTGGATCCTTCAATGCATGAATTACCTTTTTGGGTTCTTCTTGTGATAAAAAGCAAGCAAACAAGAAGTTTTGAAGGTCTTTATGGTTTGTTCTTTGTTGAATAGTGCTAACAAAACCATGTTCCTCTAAATTTTTAGACATCCTTCTTGTTTATGTAGTTGATTGCAAATCTCTAATCACTTGATCAAGAGGATGATCTTTATGAATTCTTGTAGTTGGAATAGGACTGACTTGGATTGTTGTATCCAAATTGTTCATGTCAGCCTCTGCATCATCATCTTCATCACCTCTTGAGAAGTTAAATATGCTATAATCTTCCAATTCATGCCTATTTGGATCAAGTGGAAGTTCAATGCTTGTTTTTAAACCAACAACATTTACCTCATTTGTGTCAGCAGTATTAACAGTTGAACTAACAGTATTAACATTGTTAGTGCTGTTAACATTATCCTCCTTCTCTTGATCTTTACATTCACTATCTTTTCTTGGATCTTCATCGACCTTCTTTCTATCATCATTTGAAGGTTTAGATTCATCATCCTGAGAACTCTTTAGATCATGGGAAAATGGTGGATCAGCAGTCCATAATGGTAGCAAAATGTAATCTTTAACAGGTTATGTCTCCTTTCTAGCTTGACCTGCATTATCACTTGCTTTCGTACCTACAAAACCATTAGATCGTGTACCTGCAACAATTGGCTCATAATTCATTGTTCTTGTTAGTGCATCAATATCAAATAGCCAATCTGGTCCACTACCTACAGTATTAGGTGTATTCTCACTAAACATAATATGCAAGTTTTCTTCTACTATCCTTGTTCTACTATTGAATACTCTAAAAGCTTTACTATTCAAAGAGTATCCAACAAAGAAACCTTCATCAGCCTTACCATCAAATTTGCCTAAGTGGTCTATGATATTAAGAATGGTAACAGGACACCCAAATGGTCTCATAAAACTTAAGGTTGGTGTTCTACCATGAAAAAGTTCATATGAGGTCTTGTTATGAGGCTTAACTACTAACACTCTATTTTTCACATAGCAAGCAGTATTAACTGCTTCTGCCTAAAAAGTAGTTGGCAACATAGAATCAGCTAGCATAGTCCTAGCAGCCTCAATTAGTGTCATATTCCTCCTTTCAGCAACTCTATTTTGTTAAGGGGTTCTAGCTACACTAAATTGTCTTAAAATACCATTCATCTCACAAAACTAATTCATTTCTTTGTTTTTGAATTCAGTCCCATTATCACACCTAATCACCTTAACCTTGTGATCTAATAGATTTTCTATCCCAATTATAAAGCACTTAAGATTGCCATTAGTCTCATCCTTAGTAGCTAGAAAGAAAACCCATGTAAACCTACTATAATCATCTGTAACAACTAGGCAATACATTTTCTTCATAAGGCTTACAAATGTTGGACCAAACAAGTCCATATGCAACAAATGTAAAAGAAGACTGATTGAGTTCTCTGTTTTGGACTTACAAGAGGTTCTGTGTTGCTTTCCCTTTTGACAAGCAACACAAGTTTGATCATTTTCAAAAAGTTTGGAAGGTAAACCTCTTACAAGATTTCCCTTAACTAATTTATTCATGGTTTTAAAGTTTAAGGGTCCTAGCCTTCTATGCAAAAGTTTAGATTCATCAGATGTGGCTTTTGCAAAAAGGCAAGTTAGACCTCCTTTAGGAACTATGTTCTTTAAATCAACACTATACATATTGTTCTTTCTAGAAACTCTAAGTAAAACTTGACTTTCATCAATTAACTTAAAGTTTAGAGATAAAACAATACATTCAGTGTCATTAAAAAGAACATTATTCTTTTTATGACACATTTGTGAGACATTAAAGAGATTAAACTTTAACTCTCTTACAAAATACAGATTTTCAAAATCTAGATTACCAGTTTTAATGGTACCTTTTCCAGTGATTTTCCCTCCTTTGGGGTTGATCACCTTTTGACTCACACCTTTTAAAAATATATATAATATATAAATATAAAATACTTATATAAATATATAAATATGAGGGTAAGAATAAAAAAAATCACAATTATAGTAATCCGGGAGTATGATTCTCGGGTCGTTTCCCCAACGAGGAATGCAATTGAAAGTCGAGAGTCATTTTGAGAATCGATGCTTGAATAGAACAAGATTGATATTGGTTTTCTAAAACTATGAGAAAATTAAGGCAAAAACTTAAAAACACTTAAGGGAAAACAAATTTTACTAAAAATGCAAAACGGGAGTCCTAAACGGGACCTAAAAACCCTAAATTAACAAAATTAAGTCCTAAAATGATCTTTTTGGTTTTTATAAGTCTTAATTGACTAAAAAGCTAGAACAAAGAAAACTAGATCAAAAACGGAAGAGATTAGGGCTTAAAAATTCTAAAAACATAAACGGAGTTCAATCCCGTTCTTTAAAAAACAAAATTTTTGCAATTTTAACCCTACGAAAGCAAATCTAATTTCCCTAGGTTCTAAATGTTAAAAGGAAATTTTCTAAAAAAGAATTATATTTTTTTGACTTTTTTATAATTTTTTTATGAATTAAAAAACGATTTAAATGAAATTAAATGTTTAAAAATACTAAACTATTTATAAAAAACTGGAAAAATCATGAAAAGTAGCTTGAACAATGTAGAATCTAAGAAAAATAAGATGGGGAAAACAGCTTATCGAATAAGCTGAGAAATAAGCCAAAACAGCTTATAAACTAAAAAGCCTAAAACTACTATAAGGAATAAATTTTGCAAACTTAAACTGAAAAAGTCCCAAGGGCGAGTTGGTAGTGCGTGTGGTGTTTATAAAACGTTTGGTCGAATAGGGGTGAGGTCTCGGGTTCGAGCCTTGCTCACCCTTGACTTCCCCCAATTCCCAAATGTTTTTTAAACTCCATTTTTTTACAACTTTTTAGAGGGATTAAAAATAAGCACTTTTTACAAAGACACATTTTTCATAAAGCACGAATAAGCACACAAAAAAGCTAAGAAACACAGAATAAGCCTAAACTATACTAAACCACTAAAATGCTAACTGTTGGCATTTTTAAGCTCAAATAAGCAAACCAAAAAGGTAATTAAGCTAAAACAGATGATAAGGCATATCTAAAAAGCTCTTAAAAACAAAAATAAGCAACTCAATAAGCCTAGATTGAGCTTATGAACTCAGCAGTACTAACTTTTAAGTTAATACTGCTAGTTAGCAACTTAAGACTGCTAGGCTATTTTCTAACTTAAATAAGCTAAGGCAAAGCTAAATAAGCAAAATAAATAAACAAATAAGCTCAGATAAGGCAAAGAAACAAAATGGCTAAAAACAACAGGCAAACAGCAAAGGGGCACTTTTAAGCTTAAAAATAAGCTCACAAACAGATCCTTATGAACTTTTAACCTACAAACAGTGGCTTAGTGGCTCATACCACTAAAAAGATTGGCCAAAAAGCTACAATAAGCAACAATGAAAAAGCAGTTTGAAATTCAAATAAGTACTTAAAAAGCTTCATGATAAAGCTATCTCACACTGTTTTGACACTTAGACAAATTTTTGCAAACTTTTGTAATCTTAACAAAACACCAATTTTTGAGTTTAAAAATAAGCACCTAAACAGAACCTTATGAACATAACCTACAACATATTGATATTTGACCTCAAAGAGCTTATATCAACAATCAAAAGGGAGTTTGAAATTCAGCATAAGCCACAATAAGTATTTGAAAAAGCAATTTCTTAAATTGTTAAACACTTTGTTTCTAACCTGTTTTAAGACATGCATAAACACAAAAAACATTACAAATCAACAATAAGCAAAAGCACAATCAAATAAGCAAATGCAATGAGCTATAAGCTAACAGTTTCACACAACAAACTCTTAAGACCTTAAAAATGAAGATTACTACTTTAAAAACTTAAACAAACTGAAATCTTAGGACTATATCTATAGCTAAAGTAAACTGACCCAAAAACATATCTCTTTTGACACCATTTTGACCTTCAAAAGCAGTTAAACCAAACACCCTTTTAATTTATTAGTTATCCATTTTAAAACTTGATTTAGAATGATTTAAGCCACAAATTACTAATACCCAGAATGTTAAATAAGCTATATATCAATATTTAAGCATATCTCAATAGACAAATAAGCACTCAAATAGCTGAAACAATTAATGCAAGTTTTTTATAAGCGATTCTTAAGACAAATTAATACGCAAACTCAAACAAATGATTTCTAAACTATAAAACAAGCATAATAAGCATTAAACATCATAAGCAAACACAAATAAGCCAATATTAAGCAGACAATAAGCACAAATAAGTAGTTGAATAGTAAATAAGCTAAAAATGGAAAAATGGAAACTTACAAAAGGCCTTTGCTTAAACAGGCAAACAAGTGCTCTTAGAGCTTTTCTACAGCTTTAGCTGTATAAAACAAGCTAGTACAACAATATAGAAGCCCTTCCCTTTTAGGCTTATCTTCCAAAGAGCTTTTTGAGTGAGTTTTTGTGAACTAGTTATTAAGCAACAAGAAACTAAAAAGTTTTCATTGGTTAAGTACAAACCGCTTATAAGAGCTTAATATAAAAGCTTATAGTGGATTTTGAAACATATAAGAACTTAAAAACTTGCAAACAGATTTTAAAACCAAACTTAAAATTTCATTAAACTCTTTAAAAACATTACAAAGAAAAAGTAAAATAAGCTAAAATAGAACTAAAATATGTTGAAAAGTAAAAACTAGGTGCCAACAATGGCTTACAAAGGACCTATTTATACTAAGCTAATGAAGGTTCTAGGACGTGTGTTTCTTTTATGAGGAGAACTGAAGTGTGCTTCTTGTGTGAGGATCTTTAAATTCTTATCTTGGCCGTCTAAATTAAGTGCTCCCCTAGCTCTTTAATCTTAGCCATCAAATCTTTGTCTTCTACCTTGGACGAATAGGGATGCAAGGGATTGCCAAGGTGGCAATTGGTAGGATAAGGTGTGGGGTGTGTAGACAAAATGGAGAAGAAAAAGGGGAATCGTGTCTTGGCATTTTGGCAAGGTAAGTGAGACAAGACATACACAAATTGGTGTGTGGAGATAACTGCTTCGCGCTATTTTTAAAAGTTTGGGAAATGGGCAAAACAAGCCCCTCAAGGTGTATAAGTGCATTGCATCCATTGTCCTTGAGGCTGGCAAATTTGGTCCTTGGAGTTGGGTTGGTGTTTGCACCGTTAGTCCTTAAAGGACTAACAGGGTTAAGTTTAAGAGGGTAGGGTAAAACGGGTTGTTATAAAGGGTGTTTGGGCCTAGGATTTGGGCCGGTTATAGATAAAAGCAGAAAACTTGGGATTTTTGGTTTTTATAAGGATTTTATATAAGTGGGCTGACTCGGGCCCACTAGGTGGGTACGGGTGGGCCTACTTTTGACAATTTAGGTTTTCGGGTTCGATTTTTGATGCTCTTTCCAATGCCACTTCCCGAGGTTGACTTTAACTTTTTGACTTTTATTGACTTTGACTTTGTCTTTTTGACTTCTCACAGTCTTTCCGTTCTCGTGCTCGGTTTTGTCGTTTTGGCTTTGATTTTGTCCTTTTCTTGGATATCCGTTACCTGTATAATACAAATGCAAAACATACAAATACAATGTATTTTTGGTACGTTTTTGGTCATTTAAGTCCGTTTTTTAGTAGTCAAAGGTATGTGTAATTAAACACATACCAAAATCCCCCATACTAAGATATTATCGTGTCCTCACGCAATGCTATAAGTAAGCACTTAGAAAACTAAGAATCTCGATCCCCCTCGACTAATTACCTCGAAAAGTAGCAAAGTGTTCATCGAGGGGAATTAAAGAATCAATTGCTTCAAAAAGCCCCGTTTTTACCAACCTTAAAGATATTCACTTATTCCCTCCTAATATTTGTATTGTCCCTTATTTTCTCATTTTTTAAGCAACTAAATTATTTGACTTTCGTTATTTTCATAACCGTTAGGGATCATAGAACAAGATGCATTTCGATACGAAAATGCCCCGCAAAGGATAAATTCATCGTCCCCAACTTTTCACTCGCCCCAAACCAAGCTTAAAACGAAATCACCGTTAAATATCAGTTAAGATGCTAACACTACTCATATATGTAACTTGTGAACTTTTCACTCCTGACAATTAATATATAGTGACTGTGCATTTTGAATTTCAACCAGTGGATCAACTTTGCAAAATTCTATGCTTTACGTTCATCCCGAGAATACTGATTTAAAGACGAGATCATCCCTGTAGCGAATTTCGTCTCGGCACATCCCAACCTTGCGGCACAAGTAACCAGGGTTTTGACCACCGCCCACATAGACTAGTATCGGACTCACGACCTTTGTTACCCCCCCCCCCCCCCAACCACAAAACCCCCCACCCCCCCAAAAAAGAGGGGGGGGAACCCACCCCCCCCCCCCCCCCCCCCCCCCCCCCCCCCCCCCCCCCCCCCCCCTCATAAACGCTTAGGTTTCCCGTATATAATAGATTTAATTTTATAAACCGAAAATAAAATAGTCAAAGTTCAAAAGCATATTTAAATTTAACAAAAAGAGATCTTACATTTATTAATTCACACTTAATATTTAAACATAACATTGATGCAATTGTAACCCTCGACCTTTTAGAAGGCTGCAACATCGGTTGTGAGCCGGCAAGATGCAACAAACTTTTATCAGTCTCGGATTTTTATTCTTACTATGGGCTTTCTTTAGAAGGCTGTAACATCGGTTGTGAGCCGGCAAGATGCAGCAAACTTTTATCAGCCCACAGTTTATAATTATTATTTATCATATATTTTTTTTTCATTTTTCATCATATATATATATATATATTTCATTTCATTTTACTTTATTTCACGATATATAGAAGACTTCTTTTTGAAAAATTTAAGTATAAATTTGAACTAAGACTAAAATTTTTGCTATTAACTACATAAAATTTGTTGATTTAAGTTTATTCTCCAAAAATAGCACGTATTATTAGTCCGGTTAGGAGCTTATGGGAGAAAAAGCCACAAATTACACACATGAGCTCTTAAGATTTCCAAATAATCCTTGTTTAGCATCCAACTCATAATTAACTCTATCATTTTTCGTTCTTCGCGAAGATTCGCGAATGCTTAGTCTAAAAGTTAAGGAACAAGCTAGAGCTCAACACGCTCGATCGAGTCAAAATTTATTCTTAGACTGGATTCGGTCGTAGATAGTGATTGATCGGTCACCAACCTACAAGACCAAGAATCGGAAGAAAGATCTCTGCTTAGGCTTCCAATCTCTCTACTCTCATAGTCACCAACCTGGAGGTCAGAATCCCATCCTCGGGCCGTCATCACCACCTTCTTTTGTTCGATCCTTCTCCTTTTGAATGATCGTCATGCTTCTCTTGAGATCGAGATCAGCTTCCCAAGTCAGAACAAAAGAAATTTAAATACACGGGATAGTGAAAATAATGACTGCCAGGCACAATTAGCATTTGATAGATCCACCATACAGATTTTAAACATTGTCCTCAATGTTTTTAAGAAGGGTCTCTACGTAAATCCTAAGCCGTTTATTAAGTATGCTTAAAGATAACGTAGTCGATAGATTAGATATGGGATTTCCCAAATGAATCCCTGAGGGATTTGAAAGCTCTGTGATTGAAGGACAAACTGCGAGCACGAGAGGCTTCAAAAATCCGGGACAATCCTGGACAATCACAAACACAAGCAAACGAGAATGGAAAGAGGCACACCTCTCACAACAAAAAAACACTTATTCATTACTACATAATATTACTACTAGGATAAGCATGGGTTGCCTCCCACAAAGCGCTTATTTAGGGTCACTAAGCTTGACCTAATCCCCGAATTCATTGGTCCTTAGGGAAGGTTTGGAGATCCGAGACAACCAATTGTGGTACGTCCCCTCCAAAGTAGTGCTTAATTCTATGACCGTTCACCTTGAAGTTTGGCTTGGAGTTTTGAGATAACTCAACGGTGCCATATGGAAAGACATGGGCAATGGTGAACGGTCCGGACCAACGGGATTTTAACTTGCCCAAGAATATCTTCAATCTAGAGTTAAAGAGGAGGACTTGATCACCGACGTTGAAAATGCGGTTTTTGATCTTTGAGTCATGGATCCTCTTTGTTTTCTCTTTATAGATCAAAGAGTTCTCATAGGCTTGATCACGAAGTTCATTTAGTTCATTGAGTTAAACTTTACGGTGATCACCCGCGGTCTCAAGGTCAAAGTTTGCATGCTTCAAGGCCCAGTAGGCTTTGTGCTCGAGCTCGATCGGTAGATGACATGCCTTCCTACACGAGCTTAGAAGGAGTAAACGCCGATGGTGTTTTGTCAGCGGTACGAAGGCCCAAAGTTGTGTCGTCTAATTGTCCGACCAATAAGGCACGGTCTCGCCCATGGTCCTTTCAAGAATTCGTTGTCAAGCGACGATTGGGATACCTCACCTTCCTAGTTTTTTTGTTTTTTTTTTGTTTTTTTTTTTTTTCTTGTTTTGTGGGTTATACCGGTGGAGAGAATGGTGAGTAACTCCGTATTTTAAGCATGACCTTTGCCAAATTGGTCCATTGCAAAAATAGGTTTTCCGGACACTATGTAAGCTGAGGGCTCCGAATTCGGGCGAAGAGAGATTAGAAATTTGATCAAACAACCTAGAGGCGTCATTGGTGGGACTCTTTCGCTTTAACCCATTTTGACAAGTATCGACGGCCAAGTGTAGTATTTGTTCCCCGTGAAGACTGAACGACCCTATGAAAATCGAATGCCCCACACGTCAAAGATTTCACAACATGGATGAATTTGAGGCATTTCAAACACGTTGTAAATTATTCCTTAATACTACAAGTGTCCACATCGGGTGACCAATCCATGGCATCTCGGTAAATAGTGGGCCAATAAATCTTGATTCAAAAACATTTTGCGGTGTAGTTGGCACTGTAATGTCCCCCTGGGTCACTATGCAAGCTACGAGGAATCAATAGCTTCTTGGGCCTGAAACACACCGCCAAATCACTTGATCCCCACATATTTTTGAAACAAATAGGGTCGTCCCAAAAGTGATAGTTTTAACATCCTTGAAAAACTTGTTCTTTGTTGGGGACACATCCCTTTAACAATGAAATTCCTCGCGTGGTTTTTTTTAACAAATTTGCAAAATCAAACCACGGGGTACTTTAGTCACCACAAAAAGTTACCATATAAGTGTCCCTCGAGAGGAAACGTTTTTCATTTATTCTCCTTTGGTCCGAGCACATTTTCATAAGGATTTTCTAATCGAGGGAAAGATGATTGGCGCGAGTTCTCAGCTCCTTTTATGCTAAATTACTTTGAATTTTAACTCTTGAAGGAGGAGAACCCACCAAAGCAATCTCGCCTTGGAAACTTAAAAAAAAAAGATATTTTAGGGCGGAGTGATCCGTATACACAATGCTTTTGTTCAAGATGAGGTAAGACCGGAATTTTTCAAAGGCATACACCACAGCTAACATTTCTTTCTCTGTCATGGTGTAATGCGATTCTGCCTCGTTCATTGTTTTGCTAACATAGTGTATAGGCCTAAAGTGTTTTTCATGACGTTGCCCCAAGATTGCACCTATGGCAAACATCGCTACATCGTACATAAGCTCCAAATAGGGTAAGTCCCAGCTGGGCATCAAGATTGGAGCTTCGGTAAGTTTTTTCTTTAACATTTCAAAAGCTTGAATACATTCATTGGAGAAGATGACGGAGTAATTCCTTCCTCAAGAAAGATGTAGTCATCTGTCGGAAATTTTGAGAGAAAAATCCTTAATGAAACCATCTAGAAACTGGCCATGACCGAGAAAACTCCGAACACCCTTGACAGTGGTAGGATGAGGTAACTTAGTAATTACATCGACTTTGGCTTTATCGACCTCAATCCCATTTTTGGAAATCTTATGGACAAGGACAATGCCTTCCTTAACCATGAAGTGACTCTTTTCCCAATTTAGACAAAGATTGGCGTCTTCGCACTTTTGAAGCATCTTGTCTACATGAGAGAGGCAATTTCCAAATGAATTCCCAAAGATCAAAAAGTCGTCCATGAAGACTTCCATCATTTTTCGATCATATCATGAAAGATAGCCATCATACACCTTGGTACGTGCTGATGCATTGCATAAGCCAAAAGGCCATCGACGGTAGGCGAACGTTCCGTAAGGACACGTAAATGTGGTTTTTTTCTTGATCATGAGGGTCGATGGGAATTTGAAAGTAACCCGAGAAACCATCAAGAAAACAATAGTACTCGTTTCTCGCTAATCTCGAGCATTTGATCCATAAACGGCAGTGGAAAGTGGTCTTTACGGTGGCTTCATTTAACTTCATAGTCAATGCATACATGCCCATCCTTAACAATGAGTCGGGATTAACTCGTTTTCATCATTTTCAACAACGGTAAAGCCACCTTTTTTCGGTACGCAATGTACGGGGCTTACCCAAGGACTATCCGAGATCGGGTAAATTAATCCGGCGTCAAGAAGTTTTTCAACCTCTTTTTTGATGACATCGTGGATCTTCGGATTCACCCGTCTTTGGTGTTGAACCGCCGGTTTGTAGTCCTCTTCCATAAGAATCTTGTGAGTACAAATCTGGTTAATACCCTTAATTCGGAGGAGAGTTTCCAAGCGATGGCTCGCTTGTGTGACTTCAAAACCTTTATGAGAGCGGCTTTTTCCTCGATACTCAAGTCTTTAGCAATTATGACAGGCAACTTGTCGTCACCTTCCAAAAATGCGTATTCGAGATGAGGAGGTAAGTCCTTGAGTTCGACCTCGGGAGGTTCATCAATTGAAGATTTATCAATTTGTTTTCAGCTTCACAAACTTTAAGTTCTTTTCGAATTTCAGGCAAATAATTTCCTTGAGTGGGAGGGGGTAATGATGGATCATCATTGAGAAATGCTTCAAGAAGAAGAATGTCCCCCTCCGGGTCATAATAAGAGTCATCAACTTCCGGTGAAGTTGGATCATCTTCGAGAGCAAGGAAAGCGTCGACTTCCTCGAGAAGAAAATCACTATCCCCGAAGGGAGTGAGAGTCGGAGAAGAGGTAGAAACGATCGGGTCATAATAAGGAGTGGGATTGCCACTCGCGATCACATCGGAGAAACCGAGAACTTCTTGAGAATACTCCTCACAAGCCATTTCAATGACGTCGATTCGGTTAACCGAATTATCATCGTAATTAGAGGAGTATCTCGAAGTTTGATCAAGATTGAATGTTACGGCTTCTTTTCCAACACGAAGAGTTAATTCTCCTTCGTAAACATCAATCAAAGCACGTCCGGTTTTTAAGAAGGATCTCCCGAGAATTAGGGGAACTCGGGGATCGGCATCAAAGTCTACGACTACAAAGTCGGCCGGGAATTAGAACTTTCCTACTTTTACGTCGACATCTTCGGCGATACCGATCGGTTGGGTAATCGAACGGTCCGCAAGTTCAAGAGTCATACAAGTAGGAGTGAGTTCCGGAAGAGAAAGCTTTTTCCACACGGATAATGGCATGAGATTTATGCTAGCGCCAAGATCGGCCAAGGCTAAGCACTCATCCATTCCGGGAAAATCACACGGTATGAGAAATTTGTCGGGGTCTCCAAGTTTTTCGGGTAACTTTTTGAGGAGAACCGCCGAGCAATGCTCATTCAACGGAGTTCTAGCCATTTCACTTAATTTTTCTTTGTTTCCAATCAAACTCTTAAGTGTCGAAGCAAATTTAGGCATGAGAATTAAAGCATCCGCGAAGCTAATTTCGAAATGCAAATCTTGAAAGATTTGGTAAAATTTCTCAATTTGATTGTTAGCTTTTTCGCGGATCTTTTGGTCATTAAGTCTAGACGGATATGGAATTGATGGTTTCGGGTTAGGCATCGGAGCACTAACGGGAGCAACAACGGGCTCAGAATTTGGTACTTGGGTTTGAACTTGGACAACCGGAGGTTGGACGTCTTTGGTACTTCCGTTATTAGTAGGAGGCACCGTGTCCTTTGTCACCTCAGTTTCACGTTCCACTACTTTAGGAGGAGAAGAAGAAGTAGTAGGAATCGTGGGTCCTTGATAAGCAACACCGCTTCGGGTGGTAATACCCTTCAAATCTACCTTCGGGTTAGTAATGGTATTACTAGGGAGTGTCCCTGAACCTGAAGTAGAAGCGGTATTGGAATTCACAAACTTGGAAAGCATGTCCGTTAAATTGGTCATTTGATTTTGCAAGTTTTGATTTTGATTTTGCATATTTCTCATAACTGCATCATTAGCTTTGACGTAGTTTTGAAAATCATCCTTCGACACACCTTGTGTTTGCGGAGCCGGAGCGAGGTAAGTAGAGCTTGGTGAACCGGGGGTTGATTAATCGTGAGTCGGTTAAATATTGGCCTTGGTTGTAATTATTCCCCCGGTTTTGGTTGTAACGGTTTTGGTTATTTCCTTGGTTTTGTTGAACGGGAGGAAAACCAGGAGGTCGAATTTGATTAGCAATCGGGGCTCGGTAACCGGTATTTCCTTGATTGAAATTAGCTGCGGCGGCTTGGGAAACATACTCTTGAATATTGTCACGATAAACGTTGCCATCGGTGGCGGGACAATTTCGGTAAGAATGAGCACCACCACAAGTAACACAACTTTCCTCGACCGCTTTTACGGGAGCGGGAGCTTGGGATTGGTTTTTCTTATCGAGAAGTAAAGCTTTCACCATATCTTTAAGTTCGGCAACAAATCGGAGAAATACCGGGGTAGAAAGCCAAACCACTTTGGCAACAACCGGTTTGTTACGTGAATTACGAACTTTGGATTTGCTCTCGATGATTCTTAGGCAATCACGAGGCATTTTATCCAAAAAGTTACCACCCGCGGCGGAATTCAACGAATCTTGATCATTAGAGTTCAAAGCATTATAGAAAGTATCGAGTTGATGTAATTCCGAAAATCCATGATGTGGGCATGCCCGAAGAAGATCATTGAATCGGTCCCATGCCTCGTAAAAAGTTTCATCAAATCTTTGTTGAAATCTCGTGATTTCATTTCGAAGGTTTGTTGTTTTAGAAGGAGGGAAGAATTTGTTGATGAATTTCGAAACAAGATCATCCCATGTAAGAATCGATCGAGGGGGTTCTTTTTCAAGCCAAATCCGGGCGACACCCTCGAGGGAAAATGGGAAGAGCATAAGCTTAACCGACGTACTCGGGACCTCGGGACGTTCAGGAACTTCATCGTAGAAGTGATCTTGTTGAAATATCGAATGTGAGCATGAGGGTCTTCTTTGTCATGTCCAAAAAATTGTTTGTTTTGAACAAGGGTAAGCAAACCGTGCTTGAGCTCAAAGTTGTCCGCGGTGATTTCGGGAACAACGATGGCATCCTCGTAACCCTCGGTGGGTGCTTCGAGCAATTGAGCCATAGTACGATTATCGGCCATCGTAACTACGGGAGGAGCTTGATTTTCAATTGGTTCCACAAGATTAAATGGTTCAACAAAAGTCGGTGGGACTTGTTGTTGTTAACGATTAGAATTACGAGACTGAGAACGAGTGCGCATGCACTAAAATATAAAAAGAAAATTTATACTAACTTTTTTTTTTTTTTTAATATTTTTTTTGGTTTTTCAACAATGTATTCACAATTGATTTTAATAACGGACAATGAGATAAGACACTTAAACCTAATAATCAACTCGCTTCTCGGTAACTCTTTAAAGAGAAAAATGCACAAAGGAGCAGAGGAGTAGGAAAGCGCGAAGCTATTAAAAACCTTTCTCCTTTAGGGTCGTAGTTCCTAGGAACAACCCGCCTTATACCCCTCTTAGAGTTTGTTTATCTTTCAAAGGTGAACCGTACCTCGCGAGAGACACAAAAGATAAGTTTTTGATCTTTAGTTCGGGAACTTATTAATGATAATACTTCAATTGAAAGTTTTATATTGATGGTGAATTTTATTTCTTTTTATCGACAATGTTTTTAATTTTTTGATTTTTAGATTTTTTTTATATTATATATACTAATAAAAGAAAAATCTTTTTGTATTTTTTTATAAGAAAATAAGCAAAATAACTTCACAAAGAAGGATCTTCAAACACAAATTGTCAAACGGCTCAACAATCGTATACAATCCTCCCCGGCAACGGCGCCAAAACCTGATTGATTTGATGCTAACCCTTTTATAAATATATATATAAATAAATATAAAATGTACTTATAAATATATAAATATAAGGATAAGAATCAAAAATCTCTCAATTGTAGTAAACCGGAAGTATGATTCCTGGGTCGTTATCCCCAACGAGGAATGCAATTGAAAGTCGAGAGTCGTTTTGATAATCGATGCTTGAATGGAACAAGATTATGATTGGATTTCTAAAGCTACGAGAAAATTAAGGCAAACACTTAAAAACAATTAATGGAAAACAAATTTTAACTAAAAACGCAAACCGAGAATCCTAAAACGTGACCTAAAAACCCTAAATTACCAGAATTAAGTCCTAAAATGATCTTTTTGGGTTTTATAAGTCTTAATTGACTAAAATGCTAGAACAAAGAAAACTAGACCAAAAACGAAGGTGATTAGGGCTAAAAAACACTAAAAACGTGAACGGGATTCAATCCCGCTCTTTAAAAAATCAAATTTTGCAATTTTAACCCTACGAAAGCAAATCTAATTTTCCTAAGTCCTAAATGTTAAAAGAAAATTTTCTAAAAAAGAATTATATTTTTTTGACTTTTTTATAATTTTTTATGAATTAAAAACGATTTTAATGAAATTAAATGTTTAAAAATACTAAACTAATTAATAAAAATCTGAAAAAAATAGCAAAAGTAGCTTGAACAAAGAAGAATCTAATAAAAATAAGATGGGAAAAACAGCTTATCAAATAAGCTGTGAAATAAGCTCAAAACGGCTTATAAGCCAAAAGGGCTAAAACTACTATAAAAGATTAATTTTGTAAACTTAAACCGAAAAAGACCCAAGGGCGAGTGGTAGTGTGTGTTGTGTATAAAATGTTTGGTGAGTAGGGGTGAGGTCCCAGGTTCGAGCCTTGCTCACCTAAGACTTCCCCCAACTCCCAAATGTTTTTTACATGCCATTATTTTACAACTTTTTAAAATAGCACTAAATAAGCAATTTTTACAAAAGCACTTTTTTTATAAACCCCAAATAAGCAAAAAATAAGCAGTTAAAGGAGTCAGTATAAGCTAAACACTTAATGACTAAAAATGGCTAACTGTTTGGCTAATAAAGCACTAAAAAGCAAACAAAACTCAAAATAAGCAAAGACATGAACTTAACTACACCTAAAAAGCACTTTTGATCAAAAATAAGCAACTACAATAAGCTAGAATGACAAAATAATCAAAAAGCCTATAAGTACTTAGAAATTTAAGCTAAAATGCAAATAAGCCTGAAATAAGCTCTACACTAAAGGAAAATAACTAATTGACTTAAACTAACCTAAAGATACTAAACCTAAATTAAGTAAATGCAATAAGCAAATAAGGTTAAATAAGCAAAGTAGCTTTTTGACCAAAACTGACAACCAAACAGTCAAAAGGCTATTTTCTAGCTTATTTTTAAGCTAGAAAATGGATCCTTATGCTTAGTGGCTTATACACGAAAAAGATTGGCAAAAAGCCACAATACGAAACAATGAAAAAGCCATTTGAAAATTCAATAACACTTAAAAGGCTTCATAACAACATTGTTTTGACACTTAGACAAATTTTTGCAAACTTTTGTAATCTTAACAAAACACCAATTTTGAGCTTAAAAATAAGCACCTAAACAGAACCTTATGAACTTATAACCTACAAACAGATTGAGATTTGACCTCAAAGAGATTATATCAACAATCAAAAGAGAGTTTGAAATTCAGGATAAGCCACAATAAGCATTTGAAAAAGAATTTCCAAAATTTTAAACACTTAGCACTTTTTTTGACAGACTTGGCAAAATACAAACAACAAATGCAGGCCTTATATCCTTTATTTTTTAAGGGGGGGTGGGGGGGGGGGGGGGGGGGGGGGGGGGGGGGTGGGGGGGGGGGGGGGGGGGGGGGGGGGGGGGGTGGGGGGGGGTTGTCTAACCTGTTTTAAGACATGCATAAACACAAAAAACATAACAAATCAACAATAAGCAAAAGCACAATCAAATAAGCAAATGCAATGAGCTATAAGCTAACATTTTCAAACAACAAACTTTTAAGAACCTTAAAATGAGATTTACTACTTAAAAACTTAGGACTAATCTAAGCTAAACTAAACTGACCCAAAAGACATATCTCTTTTTGACCCATTTTGACCTTCATAATCAGTTAAACCAAACACCCCTTTAAGTTTATTAATCCTTTTTAAAACTTGATTTAGAATGATTTAAGCCACAAATTACCAAGACCAGATGTTAATTAAGCTATATTATCAATATTAAGCATATCTCAATAACAAATAAGCACTTAAATGAGCTAAAACAGATTATGCAAGTTTATAAGCCATTTCAAGACAGATTATAAGAAAACTCAAACAAATGATTTCTAAACTATAAAACAAGCATAATAAGCATTAAACATCATAAGCAAAACACAAATAAGCAAATTTAAGCAGACAATAAGCACAAATAAGTAGTTGAATAGTAAATAAGCTAAAAATGGAAAAATGGAAACTTACAAAGGCCCTTGCTTAAACAGGGCAAACAAGTGCTCTTTGAGCTATTCACAAGCCTACTTGTAGAAAACTAGCTAGCGAAAAGCACTATAAGCCCTTCCTTTTAGGCTTATCTGCCAACGAGTTTTGAGTGATTTTTGTTAACTAGTTATTAAGCAACAAGAAACTAAAAAGTTTTCATTGCTTAAGTACAAACAGCTTATAAGAGCTAAATATAAAAGCTTATAGTGGATTTTGAAACATATAAGAACTTAAAAACTTGCAAACAGAATTTAGAACCAAACTTAAAATTTCATTAATCATTAAAACATTACAAAGAAAAAGTAAAATAAGCTAAAATAGAACTAAAATAAGCTGAAAAGTAAAACTAGGTGCCAACAATGGCTTACAAAGGACCTATTTATATTAAGCTAATGAAGGTTCTAGGAGTGGATCTTTTATAAGGAGACTAAGTGTGCTTCTTGTGTGAGGATCTTTAAATTCCCATCTTGGCGGTCTAAATTGAGTGCTCCCCAAGCTCTTTAATCTTAGCCATCAAATCCTTGTCTTATACCTTGGACGAATGGAAATACAAGGGATTGCCAAGGTGGCAATTGGTGGGATAAGGTGTGGGGTGTGTAGACAAAGTGGAGAAGAAAGGGGAATAGTGTTGGCATTTTGGCGGGTAGTGAGGACAGGACACACACACTTTGTGTGTGGGAGATAAACAGTGCTTCGCGCTGTTTTTAAAAGTTTGGGAAATGGGCAAAACAAGCCCCTCAAGGTGTATAAGTGCATTGCATCCATTGTCCTTGAGGCTTGCAAATTTGGTCCTTGGAGTTGGGTTGGTGTTTGCACCGTTAGTCCTTAAAGGACTAACGGGGTTAAGTTTAAGAGGGTAGGGGAAAACGGGTTGTTATAAAGGGTGTTTGGGCCTAGGATTTGGGCCGGTTATAGATAAAAGGAGAAAACTTAGGCTTTTTGGTTTTTATAAGGATTTTATATAAGTGGGCTGACCCGGGCCCACTAGGTGGGTACGGGTGGGCCCACTTTTGGCAATTTAGGTTTTCGGGTTCGGTTTTCGATGCTTTTTCCAATGCCACTTCCCGGGGTTGACTTTGACTTTGACTTTTTTGTTGACTTTGACTTGGTCTTTTTGACTTCTCACGGTCTTTCCGTTCTCGTGCTCGGTTTTGTCGTTTTGGCTTTGATTTTTGTCCTTTTCTTAGATATCCATTACCTGCATAATACAAATGCAAAACATACAAATACAATGTATTTTTGGTACGTTTTTGGTCATTTAAGTCCGGTTTTAGTGGTCAAAGGTATGTGTAATTAAACACATACCAAAATCCCCCATACTAAGATATTGCCGTGTCCTCACGCAATGCTATAAGTAAGCACTTAGAAAACTAAGAATCTCAATCCCCCTCGACTAATTACCTCGAAAAGTAGCTAAGTGTTCATCGAGGGAATTAAAGAATCAACGCTTTTCGAAAGCCCTGGTTTTATCACCTTAGAAGATATACACTTATTCCTACTAATATTTTTGTATTTTTCCTATTTCTCATTTTTTTAAGCAACTAACATATTTGACTTTCGTTATTTTCATAATTGTTAGGGATCATAACAACGATATATTTTCATCCGAAAATGCCCCAAAAAGGATAAATTCATCGTCCCCGACTTTTCACTCGCCCCAAACCAAGCTTAAAACGAAATCACCGTTAAATATCAGTTAAGATGCTAACACTACTCATATATGCAACTTGTGAACTTTTCACTCCCGACAATTATATATTAGGTGACTGTGCCATTTTGAATTTCAACCATGGATCAACGTTTTGCAAAATTCTATGTTTCACGTTCCACCCGAGAATAATGAGTTTGAAGGCGAGATCATCCCATGTAGCACTTTCGTCTTGGCACATCCCAACCTTGCGGCTAAGTGACCAGGCTTTTGACATCTCACAGAGACTAGTATCGGGACTCACTGACCCTAGGTTTCAAAAACTCTTAGGTTTCCCGTATAAACATAGCTTATTTTAAAAACTTAAAATGAAATAGTCAAAGTTCAAAAGCATATTTAAATTTAACAAAAAGAGATCTATTTATTAATTCACACTTAATATTAAACATATATGGCGGTACATGACTAAAAGTATAATATTTCATATAATGCATACTTGCATATATACTTATATACTATTACGTATATATATAATCATATACTAAAATCTCCAAGTGCGACGCAAAAGAATTCACTTTGACGCACTTAACAATAACATAACGTTTTCCATAAAGTTTCCATTTTTAGAAAGTTTGCCGAAAGTAAGGATAATATATTCCGAACTTCACATTTCGTTATCAATTAACTAACATTACGAACCCTTTGCTTATTATAGACTTTATTCAAAAGTTTACGCAAGTTTAACTTTAAAAAGTCAAACTCCGTAGTTGACTTTTTACCCCAAAAATACCCAAACTTGACTCGGCCGTAAAACGTTCATTTTTAAGAGTTACAAGGCCCACCTTATATCAAAACGGACCTTAGAACATCTTTTATCATTATCAAAAGCCTAAAATAGATTTCAAAATTTTCTCGACATGCCACGGTCAAACTTAGTTTTCTGGTCAAACTTGGTCAACCCAAAGTCATACCAAATCACATTTTTATCAAAATCTAACTATTCCAACATGTTTAACTAGCCTAAAAATATGTACCAAAACTATCAAACACATGCTCATACTCAAAATACTTTCAAATTAATTTTGCACTTGAATCATCTAGCACTAACCATATATATGTAATAACATCAAATTAAATCAACACATAAACATAAATAAGTGCTCACAAAGCTAGAAAAAAAGTCGATTTGGTTTCCCGTAAATTAAAAACGGGATTTATGCGAATAACACTGCTGCTAGCATAATCAAATGATAGATTTCCCCCATACTAGAATTAAACTTTGTCCGTAATGTTTTTAGGAAGGTCTCTAGTATATCCTAAGCCGTTTATTAAGTTGCTTAAAAGATAAACGTATTGGTCTGATAAGATTAAGTATAGTTGGAATTTTCCAATTGAATGGCTTGTGGATTTGACGCTATTGTGACTGAAGGACAAAACCTAAGCGACACGAGAGGCTTCAAAATCCTGGACAATCATAAAAACTACAAGCAAAAAAGATTGGAAAGAGGCACTCCTCTCACAACATAAAAAACACTTATTCATTACTACTTAATATAATTACGGATTAAGCATGGGGGCCTCCCCAAGAAGCGCTTGTTTATGGATCACTAAGCTTGACCCAATTCCTGAATTCATTTGTCCTTGGGGAAGGTTTGGAGATCTGGGATAATCATTTGTGGTACGTCCCCTCCAAAGTAGTGCTTAATTCGATGACCGTTCACCTTGAAATTTGGCTCGGTGTTTTGGGATAACTCAACAGTGTCATATGGAAAGACTAGGGTACTGGTGACGGTCTGAACCAAACGGGAATTTTAACTTGCCGATGAGCACATTTTTCAATCGGGAGTTATAAGAGGTGAGGACTTGTCACCGACGTGAAACCGGTTTTTGATCTTTGAGTTCATGGATCCTCTTAGTTTTCTCTTTATAGATCAAGGGTGTTTCTAGGCATGATCACGAAGTTCATGAGTTGAACTGTACGGTGTTTCACCGCGGTCTCAAGGTCATGTTTTGGAAGCTTCAAGGCCTAGTAGCGCTTTGTGCTCGAGCTCGGGTTCGGTAGATGACATGCCTTTTGTACACTCGAGCTTATATGGGGTGCACCGATGGGTGTTTTGTAAGCGGTTACGGAAGCCCAGTTTAGGAGTGCTCATCTGTTTATTCGAACAGATGCACGGTTTCGCCCACGGTCCTTTCAGGAATTCGTTTCAAGCACGTTCTTGGATACCTCAACTTGCCATTTGTTTATGGGTGGATTACGCGGTGGAGAGATGGGTGAGTAATCCATATTTAGCATGACCTTGCAAACTATTCCATTGCAGAATGGGTTCCTGCGATAACCTTATGCTATAACGAGGGCATCGAATAGGCGTAAGAGAGATTTAAGAAATTTGCAAACAACTCGGGCGTCGTTGGTGGGGAGCGCTTTCGCTTTAACCCATTTTGACAAATAGTCGACCGCCACGAGTATGTATTTGCTCCCTCGTGAAGACGGGAACGGTCCCATGAAATCGATGCCCCAAGCGTCAAAGATTTCGCAAACTTGGATGGAATTTTGAGGCATTTCATCACATTGCGAAATTTTTCCTTGACGCTACCAAGTGTCACATCGGAGTGGACCAATCTTATGGGCATCTTTGTAATCGTGTATAGGCCATTAAAATCTAATGTCAAAAACCTTTTTGGCGGTGTAGTTGGCACCGTAATGTCCCCTGGTGGGTCCACTATGGCAAGCTGTGAGGATGTCAACAGCTTCTTGGCCTGCAACACACCACCGGATCATTTGATCCGCACATATTTTGAAATATAGCCGTCATCCCAAAAGTAGGTGGTTTAACATCCTTGAAAAACTTGTTTTTTTGTTGGGACGACATCCCTTTATACATCAAATTCTCCGCTTGGTAATTTGCCTATAATCCGGCAAACTACGGTGGTACTTGAGTCACCACATGAGATGTCACCATTTTAAGTTCTCCGAGATGAAACTTTTCATTTACCTCTTTGAGTCGAGCAATATTGTTTCATAAGGATTTTCTAATTTCGGGGGGAAAGATGATCGGCCGCGTGATTCTGGCTCCTTTTGTGTGCAATTAATTTGCATGTGTAATCTGAAGGAGGTGAATACCCACCGGAGCAATCTCGCCTTGGAATCTTTTTTAGCAAAGAGATATTTTAGAGCGGAGTGATCCGTATACACTATGCTTTTGTTCAAGATGAGGTAAGACCATAATTTTTCGAAGGCATACACCACGGCTAACATTTCTTTCTCCGTCATGGTGTAATGCTATTCCGCCTCGTTCATTATTTTGCTAGCATAGTGTATAGGCCTAAAGTGTTTTTCAGGACATTGCCCCAAGACTGCACCTATGGCAAAGTCGCTGCTTGCACCATAAGCTCATTGGGTAGGGTCCCAGTCTGAGGCAAAATCTCAAGTTGGAAGCATTCAGTGTAAGTTATTTTCTTTAACATTTCAAAAGCTTGAATACAGTCAATTGGAGAAGCGAACAGTAGTAATTTTCTCATGGAGGTTGAGTCATTGGTCTTTGGAAGTTTTTGGAAAAAATCCTTAGAATTGAACCGTCGGTAGAAACCGGCATGACGAGGAGATACGAAAAGTCTGAACACCATTAACGGTCGTGGGATCGGGTGATGGGATGAGGGAACTTAGCAATTAAATCGACTTTGGCGTTTATCACACCTTCATCCTTTTTGGAATCTTATGTCCAATGACAATGTATTCCTTAACCATTAAATTAACTCTTTTCCCAATTAAGACTAAGATTGGTGCCTTCGCACCTTGAGAAGCATCTTGTCTACACAGAGAGAGGCTATTTTAGAAATGAATTTCCCTAAGACCGAAAAGTCGTCCATTGAGAAGACTTCCATCTTTTTTTAGAATCATATCATGAAAGATAGCCACCATACACCAAGAACCTGTGCAGGTGCATTGCATAAGCCAAAGGCATGCGGACGGGTAGGCGGATAACGTTCCGTATAAGGACACCGTGATGTTGTCTTTTACTTATCGTGAGGGTCGATGGGAGATTTGAAGTAACACGGAGAAAACATCGGAGGAAAACAATAGTACTCATTTCCCGCTAATCTCTCAAGCATTAGATCCATAAATGGTAGTGGAAAGTGGTCTTTATGGGTGGCTTCATTTAACTTTCGGTAGTCAATGCATACACGCCATCCTGTAACCAATCGAGTTGGAATCAACTTGTTTTTATCATTTTCAACAACGGTAAAGCCACCTTTTTTCGGTTACCAATGTACAGGGCTTACAAGGACTATCCAAGATGGGTAAATTAATCCGGCTGTCAAGAAGGTTTTTAACCTCCTTTTTGAATGACATCGTGGATCTTTGGATTTCACGTCTTTGGGTGTTGAACCGCCATGGTTTATAGTCCTCTTCCTATAAGATTTTTGAGTACAAAATTCAAGGTTTATACCCTTGATGTCAGAGAAGAGTTCCAAGCGATGGCTCGCTTATGTTGTGATTTAAAACCTTTTTTGAGAGCGGCTTATTCCTCGACATCTCAAAGTATTTTAGCCACTTTTTGGACGCGGCATCTGTTGTTACTTCCTGAATTGCGTATTCGAGATGAGGAGGTAAGTCCTTGATGTTCGACTTCGGGGAGGTTCATTCAATTGAAGTTTGTATCATTTTAGCTTCACAAACTTTGAGTTCTTTTTGAATTTCAGGCAAATAGTTTCCTTGAGTGGGAGGGGGTAATGATGGATCATCATTGAGAAATGATTCAAGCAGAAGAATATCCCCCTCCGGGTCATAGTAAGAGTCATCAACTTCTGGTAAAGTTGGATCATCTTCAAGAGTAAGGAAAGCATCGACTTCCTCAAAAAGAAAATCACTATCCCCGATGGGAGTGAGAGTCGGAGAAGAGGTAGAAACGATCGGGTCATAATAAGGAGTGGGATTGCCACTTGCGATCACATCGGAGAAACCAAGAACTTCTTGAGAATACTCCTTACAAGCCATATCAATGACTGTCGATTGTCGATTCGCGTCTATCATCGAAACTTAGAGGAGGGATTCAAAGTTTGATCGAGTTGGATTGTTACGGGCTTTTTCCGGCCGAAGAGTTAATTCCTTTGTACACCATTAATCAAAGAACGTCGGTCTTTAAGATAGGATTCCGAGAATTTAGGGGGAATCGGGGTTCGGCATCATAGTCTACGCACTATAAAGTCGGCGGGAATTTAAACTTTCTACTTTTTAGGTACATCTTCAGGCAGTGATACCCGATCGGTGGGGTAAGTCAGGATACGTTGCAAGTTATAGAGTCCGTGGTATGTTTTTATGTAGTTCATGGAGTCATACAAGTAGGAGGTGAGCTCCGAAAGAAGTAAAGAGCATTTTCCTACACGGATAATGCATGAGATTTTATTGCTAGAGTCAAGGATGGCCAAGGCTAAGCAATCAATCCATTCGGGAACTCCACCCATGTATTGAGAAATTTAGCCGGGGTCTCCAAGTTTTTCGATGAAGGTTAACTTGGTGAGGTATGAACGATTCCCCGAACAATGCTCATTCAAAGGATGTTCTAGCATATCTAACTTAATTTTTTTTGTTTCGAGTATTAAGCTTTTAAAGCCGAGGGAAAAGAGTTTGGCATAAGAATCAAAGCATCCGTAGAGGCTAATTCGAAACTAAATCTGTAAAAGGATTGCGTAGAATTTCTCATTTGAGTCGTTGAGCCTTTTTCTCGGCGCCTTTCTCCATTACGTCTCGAAAGGATACGGAATATTGACTCTGTTTTCTGTGTTAGGCATCGGAGCACTAACTGGGCCGCAACAGCGGGCTCGATTTTGGTACTTGGGGTTGATTTTGGGCACTCAGGGAGGATTGGACGTCTTTTGCGTACTTCCGTTATTTGGTTGGAGGCATCGTGTCCTTTGTTACCTTGGTTTCACGTTCCACTACTTTAAGGAGGTGAAAAAGTAGCAGTAGGAATCGCATGGGTCTTGAGTTGTAACACCGCTTCGTGGTTATAATTGAAGACCTTTTCAAATCTACCTTCGGGTTAGTAATGGGTTATTACTTAGGGAGTGTCCATGAACCTGACGGTAGAAGCTGGTATTAGGAATTCACGAAATTGGGAAGATGTCCGTTAAATTGGTATTTGATCTTTGCAAGTTTTGGGTTTTGGTCTTGCATGGTTTCTCATTCACTTGGCATCATTAGCCTTGACGTAGCTTTCAAAATCGGTCTTTGTCACACCTTGTGTTTGCGGAGCAGGAGCTTGGTAAGGTTGAGCTTGGTGAACCAGGGGTTGATTAATCGGCGGTCGATAAATTTGGCCTTGGTTGTAATTATTCCCTCGGTTTTGGTTGTAACGGTTTTAGTTATTTCCTTGGTTTTGTTAAACGGGAGGAAAACCAGGAGGTCGAATTTGATTAGCAATCGAGGCTCGGTAACCGGTATTTCCTTGATTGATATTAGCTGCAGCGGCTTGGGAGACATATTCTTGAATATTGTCACGATAAACGTTGCCATCGGTGGCGGGACAATTTCGGTAAGAATGAGTACCACCACAAGTAACACAATTTTCTTCGACGACTTTCATGGGAGCAGGAGCTCTGGTTTTTGATTTTTCTTACGAGAAAAGTAAGCTTTTACCATATCTTTAAGTTCGGCAACATCGGGAGAAATACCGAGGGTAGAACTGCTCGCACTCACTTTTGCAACAACCGGTTTGTTACGTGAATTACAAACTTTGGATTTGCTTTCAATGATTCTTAGGCAAATCACGGGCATTTTACATCCGCCAAAGTTACTCCACCTGTGGCGGAATTCAACGAATCTTGATCATTAGAGTTCAAAGCATTATAGAAAGTATCGAGTTGATGTAACTCCGAAAATCCATGATGTGGCATGCCCGAAGAAGATCATTGAATCGTGTCCCTATGCTCGTATAAAAACGTTTTATCAAATCTTTGTTGAAATTCTCTGATTTCATTTTGATATTTGTTGTTTTGGAAGGAGGGAAGAATTTGTTGATGAATTTCGAAACAAGATCATCCCATGTGAGAATCGATCGAGGGGGTTCTTTTTCAAGCCAAATCCGGGCGGCACCCTCGAGAGAAAATGGGAAAAGCATAAGCTTTACCGACGTACTCGGGACGTTCGGGAACTTCATCGTAGAAGTGATCTTGTTGAAATAACGGATGTGAGCATGAGGGTCTTCTTTGTCATGTCCGAAGAATTGTTTGTTTTGAACGAGGGTAAGCAAACGTGCTTAAGCTCAAAGTTTAGTCGCGGTGATTTGGGCACAACGATGGCCTCCTGTAACATACGGTGGGAGCTCTCGAAGCAATTGAACCATAGTAGTGGTTTTTCGTTCCATCGTAACTACGGGAGGAGCTTGATTTTCAATTGGTTCAACAAGATTGAATGGTTCAACAAAAGTCGGGTTGACTTGTTGTTGTTGACGGTTAGAATTATGAGATTGAGAACGAGTGCGCATGCACTAAAATGTAAAAAGAAAATTTATACTATTTTTTTTGGTTTTTATTTTTATTTTTTTTGGTATTTTAACAATGTATTCACAATAAATTTTAAATACGGACAATGAGATAAGACACTTAAACCTAATAATTAACTCGCTTCTCGGTAAATCTTTAAAAGGAAAACGCACAAAGGAGTTTGTTTAACTTTCAAATGTGAGCCGTACGTTGCGAGAGACACAAAAGGTTTTCTTTGGTTCGGGAACTTATTAATGGATAATACTTCAGTTGAAAGTATTATATGTTGGTGTTCTTTTACCAACTTAATAATTTTTTATTTCTTTTTATAGATAATGTTTTTATATTTTTGATTTTTTTTTATATTATAATTATACTAAATAAAAGAAAAGAAAATTCTTTTTGTATTTTTTATATGAAAATAAACAAAATAACTTCACACGAAAGGATCTTCAAACAAAAATTGTTCAATAGGCTGCTTCAATTCGGATTCAATCAGTCCCCGGCAGCGGCGCCAAAAATGATCACCTTTGACTCACACTTTTGTATAATAGTATTTGTATATAATTTTAACTATACTTCATATAAATTATTAAATTTATGAGGGTAGAAGCAAAAAATCCACAATTATAGTAATATCCCGGGAGTATGATTCCGGGTCGTTTCCTCAACGAGGAATGCAACTGAAAGCTGAGCGGGTTTTGAGAATCGTATGCTTGATGGAAAAAGATGTGATTGGTTATCTAAAACTACGAAAAAACTATATAGGCATAATTTAAAAAGAGAAAACACTTAATGCGCAGGACAATAAATTTAGAACTAAAAACGCAAACGATATCTAAACGGATCTTAAAACCCTAAAATGATCAAAATTAAGTCCTAAAAATGAGATCTTTTTGGTTTTTATAAGTCTTAATTGACGAAAAAGCTAAAACAAAGAAAACTAGATCAAAAACGGAACAAATTAGGGCTTAAAAACTCTAAAAACATGAACGGGATTAAATCTCGTTCTTTAAAAAACAAAATTTTGCAATTTAAACCCTACAAAAGCAAATCTTATTTTCCTAGGTTCTAAATGTTAAAAGAAATTTTTTTTAAAAAGAATTATATTTTTTTGACTTTTTTTATAATTTTTTATGAATTAAAAACGATTTTAATGAAATTAAATGTTTAAAAATACTAAACAATTTATAAAAAAACTGAAAAAATCATGAAAAGTAGCTTGAACAGTGTAGAACCTAAGAAAAATAAGATGGGAATATCAGCTTATCGAATAAGTTGTGAAATAAGCCAAAAGTGGCTTATAAGCTACTTGGGCTAAAATGACTATAAAACATTGATTTTGCAAACAATAATAAAAAAAGTCCCCAAGGCAAGTGGTAGTGTGTGTGTTGTGTAAAACGTTTGGTATAAGGGTAGAGGTTCCAGGTTCGAGCCTTGCTCACTCGGGGATTCCCCTAGTCCCAAATGTTTTTGTTTTTGCCATTTTTTATAACTTTTTAGAAAAACACTAAATAAGCAATTTTTACAAAAGCACTTTTTTTAAATCACAAATAAGCACGAAATTAAGCTCTTAAAATGACAAAATAGCATTATCATATACTAAAGACCTTAAATGCTAATTGTGATGGTACGTTTTTAAATCAAATAAGCAAACCAAAAAAAATACGCTAAAACAGATGATAAGGCATATCTAAAAAGCTCTTAGAAACAAAAATAAGCAACTACAATAAGCTAGAATGGCAGAAAACTCAAAAAGCTATAAAACTTAGAAATTTTAAGCTAGAATGCAAATAAGCTTAAATAAGCTCTAAACTAAAGAAAATTAAGCTAAAGGGGGCTTATACTAACCTAATAAGCTATACTAACCTAGAATAAGCAAATGCAATTTGTAGATACGCTTTAAATAAGGCAAATGAAACCTCTTTGGCCAAAAAACTGTTAAGCAATAAGGCAATATAGGACTTTTTAGTCTTATAAATAAGCTAGCATAAGGTATCCCCTTATGTTTAGTGTCTTTTTACCACGTAGAAGAATGGCCAAAAAGCTACAATAAGAAAACAACTGGAAAAGATTTGAATTCAATAAGCACTTAAAAAGCTTCATGAAAAGGCTATCTCACACTAACTCAACACTTAGACAAATTTTTTGATAACTTTTTGCAATTTTAACAATAAAAATAAGCAAACAAAAGTTGCTGCTGAAGAAGGATAGAGTTTAAAAGGATCAAGAAATGATATGAGTGTTTGGATACATCCTCTAAGAGATTAAAGAAGTTGAAGAAACATGAAGTTAAACAAATTCAATATTCATGTTTAAGGGAGGATTGTTAGGATTTATGTTTTAGTAAGTTAGTACCGACAGTACAAATAGTTAGTACCGTTTATGAGATATGTATGAGATATTCTAGGAAAAGATATGTGTTATCTGTTAGCAATTTGTAAGCTTGTGAGAGTTTATCCTTAGTCTATAAAGGATTTCTCTTAGCATAGTTAGATACGACCTTAAGAAATCTCATACAATATCATATCTAAAATAGTTAGTAATCTGTAATTGTTCAAAGCAGGTTAATAGAAGTTGTTATTTAGTTATACATTGTTTTTCTTAGTACTTGTGTTAAGATTCCGCATTAACACATAGTATTCATAATCAGTGTTTTTATATAGTCAGTTGTATTTATACATCTTGGCTATCAACCTTAATAGGCTGCATAGATCTATTCGTTTGGGGACTCACAATTTTTATGAACAACCCCTTAAGACCAGATATCTAACAAGCATAATAAGCAATATTAAGCATATTTCAATAACAAATAAGCACTTAAATAAGCTAAAACAGATTATGCAAGTAGATAAGCTATTTAAGACAGATTTTTGAGAAAACTTAGACTAATGACTTCTAAACTACAAGACAAGTATAATAAGCATTAAACATCACAAATAAGCAAAAATAAGCATGCAATAAGCAATAATAAGCAGTTGAATAGTAAATAGACTAAAAACTTAAAATGAAAACTTACAAACACCCTTGCTCAAAACAGGGTAAATAATCAAATCTACAAGCTCTAGCTTGTCAAAAAACAAACTAGTGAGGTCTATAAGCTCTTCCCAAGCTAGCTTATCATCCAAAAAGCTTTGGTGTTTTAAGGGGTGGATCTTTTTAGTATTTTTTAGATTTTTATGATTAAAACAGGAAATAAAAGAGATTAAACTGTAAAATAAGGTTTGATTCAAGAGACAAAAAGCTTAGTGAAGCTTTTAGGTAAGATCTACATGCTGCTTCATAGCTTTTCAAGGCTTGATAACTTATATAAAATGATCAAACATAATATCTTAAAAACACAAACCTTAAACTTTTCATTAAAAACTTAAACTTTTACAAAGGAAAGGAAATACAAACTGCTTTAAGACTTGAATAAAAATTACATTAAAAGAGACTAAAAACTTAGAAACACTACTAAAAAAACTCTCTTTAACCACAAGGGTTAAGCCCTCTATTTATAAGCCGGATAGAAGGACCTAGATCATTAGCTTGGTTTTCTTGTGTGAGAGGAAACAAAAGCTTCAATCTTGGCCCTTTAAATCATCTTGTGCTTCTTTAAATCCATCATAGCCCTTGATTATTACCACGCAATTATTCTCCAATAATTGCTTTTGGATTGCCAATGTGTCAGGTGCCAAAAACGTCATCCCTTGCATCATTTGAGCTTCTAGAAGAGGGTTTAAGTGGGTTTAACCTTAGGGTAAGAGTAAATTTAGGGATGGAGGTGAATAGTAACAATGGGAGTTTAGCGGGAAAAGGGGTTATCTTGTTTGTTTGGTGCACGACACAAGTATGGTGGATTGGCAAGAATGGTCCCTCTATTTTATATAAGTATATGCATCAAAGGACCTTGGAGGTACAACTTTGGTCCCTGGAGTGTTATAATTGTTGCACTGTTAGTCCTTTTAGGGACTAACGGGGGTGTAATAAAGGGTAATGGGTATGGTGTTGGGCTTGGGCTTGGTTGTTGGGCTCATTGTTAGGTCGGGTAGGGAAATAAGGGTGTTGGGCTTTTATTAAGGGTTTAAGGTTTATAAGTGTATAAGTGGGCTTTCTTGGGCCCACTAGGTGGGTATGGGTGGGCCCACTTTTGGCAATTTAGGTTTTCGGGTTTGGTTTTTGATGCTCTTTCCAATTCCACTTCTCGGGGTTGACTTTGACTTGACTTTGTTAACTTTGACTTTTTGACTTGGCTTTGATTTTGACTTCTCTTTACGCTCTTTCCGTTCTCGTGCTCGGTTTTGTCGATTTGGCTTTTATTTTTGTCCTTTTCTTGGATATCCATTACCTGCACAATACAAATACAATGTATTTTTGGTACGTTTTTAGTCATTTAATCCGATTTTAGTGGTAAAAGGTATGTGTAATTAAACGCATACCAAAATCCCCCATACTAAGATATTGTGTATCCTCACGTAATGCTATAAGTAAGCACTTAGAAAACTAAAAATCCCAATCCCCCTCGACTAATTACCTCAAAAAGTAGCTAAGTGTTCATCGAGGGGAATTAAAGAATCAAAAGTTTAGAGAAGCCCTGTTTTTACCATTTTTATACTCTTATTCCTACACATATTTTTTGAAAATTTCCTTTTTCTCATTTTTTGTACTTTTATTTTTAAGCAACTAATTTACTTGACTTTCGTTATTTTCATAACCGTTAGGGATCATAGAACAAGATGCATTTCGATCCGAGAATGCCCCAAAAAGGATAAATTCATCGTCCCCGACTTTTCACTTATCCAAACCAAGCTTAAAACGAAATCATAATTAAATATCAGTTAAGATGCTAACACTACTCATATTTGCAACTTGTGAACTTTTCACTCCCGATAATTATTATATCTTAGGTGTATGTGCTATTTTTAATTTCAACCTTGGATTAACGTTTTGCAAATTTCTACGCTTCACGTTCCACCCGAGAATAATGAGTTTGAAGGCGAGATCATCCCATGTAGCGACTTTCGTCTCGGTACATCCCAACCTTGCGGCTAAGTGACCAGGCTTTTGACACCCAACCGAGACTAGTATCGAGACTCACGGACCTTAGGTTTCATCAACTCTTAGGTTTCCCGTATATACATAGCTTGTTTTAAAAACTTAAAATAGAATAGTTAAAGTTCAAAAGCATATTTAAATTTAACAAAAAGAGATCTATTTATTAATTCACACTTAATATTAAACATAACATTGATTGTAATTGTAACCCTTGACCTTTTAGAAGGCTGCAACATCGGTTGTGAGCTGGCAAGATGCAGCAAACTTTTATCAGTCTCGAATTTTTATTCTTACTATGGGCTTTCTTTTAGAAGGCTGTAACATCGGTTGTGAGCTGGCAAGATGCAACAAACTTTTATCAGCCTACAGTTTATATTTATTATATTTTTTCATTTTTCATCATTTTTTTATTATTATATATTATTTATTTTATTTATTATTTTTTTAAATATATATAGAGAAGACTTCTTTTTGAAAAATTCAAGTATAAGTTTAAAATAAGACTAAAATTTTTGCTATATACTATAAAAATTGTTGATTTAAGTTTAATTTCCAAAAATAGCATGTATATTAATCCGGTTAAGAACTTATGGGAGAAAAAGCTACAAATTACATACATGAGCTCTTAAGATTTCCAACTAATCCTTGTTTAGCATCCAACTCATACTTAACACTATCATTTTTCGTTCTTCACGAATTTTCGCGAACGCTTAGCCTAAATGTTAAGGAACAAGCTAGAGCTCAACACGCTCGATCGGGTCAAAATTTATTCTTATTCTACCTAGCAGGAAAGTCAAAATTGTGACAAAACACTTATTTTATTTTTGAAAATTTTTAATTTTTTTCATTTTTTTGAAATTTTAGTGGTTAAATTTTTAGTGGTAAAAACGGGATTACGTGAAAACAACGGCTGCATGCATAATCAAATCGATAGATCCCCCCATATACTAGAATTAAACATTGTCCTCAATGTTTTAAGAAGGGTCTCTACGTAAATCCTAAGCCGTTTATCAAGTATGCTTAAAGATAAACGTTAGTCGATAAGATTTGGATATTGGATTTCCCAAATGAAGCTGAGGATTTGAAGCTCTTGTGATCGAAGGACAAAACCGCTAGCACGAGAGGCTTCAAAAATCCGGGACAATCCTGGATAATCATAAAAACACAATCAAACGAGAAAGGAAAGAGGCACACCTCTCACAAAAAAATACTTATTCATTACTACATAATATAACTACGGATAAGCATGGGGTGCCTCCTACGAAAAGCTTATTTAGGGTCACTAAGCTTGACCCAATCCTCGAATTCATTTGTCCTTAGGGAAGGTTTGGAGATCCGGGACAACCAATTTTGGTATGTCCCCTCCAAAGTAGTGCTTAATTCGATGACCGTTCACCTTGAAATTTGGCCCGGAGTTTTGAGATAACTCAACGGTGCCATATGGAAAGACATGGGAAATGGTGAACGGTCAGGACCAACGGGATTTCAACTTGCCTGAGAACATCTTCAATCGAGAGTTAAAGAGGAGGACTTGATCACCGACGTTGAAAACGCGGTTTTTGATCTTTGAGTCATGGATCCTCTTTGTTTTCTCTTTATAGATCAAAGAGTTCTCATAGGCATGATCACAAAGTTCATTTAGTTCATTGAGTTGAACTTTACGGTGATCACCCGAGGTCTCAAGGTCAAAGTTTGCATGCTTCAATGCCCAGTAGGCTTTGTGCTCGAGCTCGATCGGTAGATGACATGCCTTTCCGTACACGAGCTTGTATGAGGTACACCCGATGGGTGTTTTGTAAGCTGTACGGAAGGCCTAAAGTGCATCATCTAGTTTATTCGACCAAGAGGCACAGTTCTCGCCCACGGTCCTTTCAAGAATTCGTTTCAAGCCACGATTGGATACCTTAACTTGCCCACTTGTTTGTGGGTGATACGCGGTGGAGAGACGGTGAGTAACTCCATATTTAAGCATGACCTTTTCAAACTGGTCATTGTAAAAATGGGTTCTGCGATCACTTATGATAGCACAAGGGGCACCGAATCGGGCGAAGAGAGATTTAAGAAATTTGCAAACAACTCGGGCGTCGTTGGTGGGGAGCGCCTTCGCTTCAACCCATTTTGACAAATAGTCGACCACCACGAGTATGTATTTGTTCCCTCGTGAAGACGGGAATGGCCCCATGAAATTGATGCCCCACACGTCAAAGATTTCGCAAACTTGGATGGAATTTTGAGGCATTTCATCACGTTGCAAAATTTTTCCTTAACGCTGACAAGAGTCACATTGGGTGACCAAGTCATGGGCATCTCGGTAAATCGTGGGCCAATAGAATCCTGAGTCAAAATCCTTTTTAGCGGTGTAGTTAGCACTGTAATGTCCCTCGGTGGGTCTACTATGGCAAGCTGTGAGGATGTCAACAGCTTCTTGGCCAGTAACACACCGCCAGATCATTTGATCCGCACATATTTTGAACAAATAGGGGTCGTCCCAAAAGTAGTGTTTAACATCCTTGAAAAACTTGTTCTTTTGCTGAGACGACATTCCTTTAACAATGAAATTTCCCGCGTGGTAATTTGCATAATCGGCAAACCACGGGGTACTTGAGTCACCACGAAAAGTCACCAAATTGAGTGTTTCAAGAGGAAACTTTTCATTTATCTCCTTTGGGTCGAGCACATTTTCATAAGGATTTTCTAATCGGGAAAGATGATCGGCTCGGCCGCGAGATTCTCGACTCCTTTTGTGTCAATTACTTTGAATGTGAACTCTTGAAGAAGGAGAACCCACCGGAGTAATCTCGCCTTGCAATCGTTTTTAGCAAAGATATATTTTAGGGCGGAGTGATCCGTATAAACTATGCTCTTGTTCAAGATGAGGTAAGACCGGAATTTTTCGAAGGCATACACCACGGCCAACATTTCTTTCTCCGTCGTGGTGTAATGCGATTCCGCCTCATTCATTGTTTTGCTAGTATAGTGTATAGGCCTAAAGTGTTTTTCATGACGTTGCCCCAAGACTGCACCTATGGCAAAGTCGCTTGCATCACACATAAGCTCAAAGGGTAGGTTCCAGTTGGGGGCAATCAAAATTGGAGCTTCGGTAACGTTTTTCTTTAACGTTTGAAAAGCTTAAAAACATTCATCGGAGAAGATGAACGGAGTATTCTTCTCAAGAAGATGAGTCATTAGTCGGGAAATTTTGGAAAAATCCTTAATGAATCATCTATAGAAACCGGCATGACCGAGAAAACTCCAAACATCCTTGATGGTGGTGGGATGAGGTAACTTAGCAATCACATCGACTTTGGCTTTATCAACCTCAATCTCATTTTTAAAAATCTTATGGCCAAGGACAATGCCTTCCTTAACCATGAAATGACTCTTTTCCCAATGAAGACAAAGATTGGTGTCTTCACACCTTTGAAGCATCTTGTCTACACGAGAAAGGCAATTTCCGAATGAATTCCTAAAGACCGAAAAGTCGTCCATGAAGACTTCCATCATTTTTTCGATCATATCATGAAAGATAGCCATCATACACCTTTGGAATGTGCCCGGTGCATTGCATAAGCCAAAAGGCATGCGACGATAGGCGAATGTTCCGTAAGGACACGTGAATGTTGTGTTTTCTTGATCATGAAGGTCAATGCGAATTTGAAAGTAACCCGAGAAACCATCGAGAAAACAATAGTACTCGTTTCCCGCTAATCTCTCAAGCATTTGATCCATAAATGTTTGTGGAAAGTGGTCTTTACGGGTGACTTCATTTAACTTTCGGTAGTCAATGCACACACGCCATCTCGTAACCAATTGAGTAGGAGTTAACTCGTTTTCATCATTTTTAACAACGGTAAAGCCACCTTTTTTCGGTACGTAATGTACGGGGCTTACCCAAGGACTATCAGAGATCGGGTAAATTAATCCGGCGCCAAGAAGTTTTTTAACCTCCTTTTTGATGACATCGTGGATTTTTGGATTTACCCGTCTTTGGTGTTGAACCGCCGGTTTGTAGTCCTCTTGCATAAGAATCTTGCGAGTACAAAATTCCGGGTTAATACCTTTAATGTCGGAGAGTTTCCAAGCGATGGCTCGCTTGTGTGACTTCAAAACCTTTATGAGAGAGGCTTTTTCCTTGACACTCAAGTCTTTAGCAATTATGATGGGCAACTTGTCATTACCTTCCAAAAATGCGTATTCGAGATGAGGAGGTAAGTCCTTGAGTTCAACCTTGGGAGGTTCATCAATTGAAGATTTATCATTTTTAGCTTCACAAACTTTAAGTTCTTTTTGAATTTTGGGCAAATAATTTCCTTGAGTAGGGGGGGGGGTAATGATGGATCATCATTGAGAAATACTTCAAGAAGAAGAATATCCCCTCTGGGTCATAATAAGGGTGATCAACTTCCGATGACGTTGGATCATCTTCAAGAGCGAGGAAAGCATCGACTTACTCGAGAAGAAAATCACTATCCCCGAAGGGAGTGAGAGTCGGAGAAGAGGTAGAAACGATCGGGTCATAATAAGGAGTAGGATTGCCACTCGCGATCACATCGTAGAAACTGAGAACTTTTTGAGAATACTCCTCACAAGCCATTTCAATGACGTCGATTAGGTTCGCCGTCATATCATCATAATTAGAGGAGTATCTCGAAGTTTGATCAAGATTAAATGTTACGGCTTCTTTTCCAACTCGAAGAGTTAATTCGCCTTCGTAAACATCAATCAAGCACTTCCCGGTGCTTTAAGAAGGATTCTCCGAGAATAAGGGGACTCGGAGGATCGCATCAAATCTACGACTTCAAAGTCGGCGAGAATGAACTTTTTCCTACTTTTACGTCGATAAAACAACATCGCATACCGATCGTTTGGGAAATCGAATAGTCCGCAAGTTTTTCACGATTCATACAATAGGCAGCTGAGCTCCGGAGAGAAAGCATTTACCTACACGGAGTAGATGCATAGGATTAATGCTAGCGCCAAGATCGGCTAAGGCTAAGCACTCATCCATTCTGGGAAAATCACATGGTATGAGAAATTTGCCAGGGTCTCCTAGTTTTTCGGGTAACTTTTTGAGGAGAACCGCCGAGCAATGCTCATTTAACGGAGTTCTAGCCATTTCACTTAATTTTTCTTTGTTTCCAATCAAACTCTTAAGTGTCTAAGCAAATTTAGGCATGAGAATTAAAGCATCCGCGAAGCTAATTTCGAAATGCAAATCTTGAAAGATTTGGTAAAATTTCTCAATTTGATTGTTAGCTTTTTCGCGGATCTTTTGGTCATTAAGTCTAGTGAGATATGGAATTGATGGTTTCGGGTTAGGCTTCGGAACACTAACGAGAGCAACAACGGGCTCAGAATTTGGTACATAAGGTTGGACAACCGGAGGTTGGACGTCTTTCGTACTTCCGTTATTAGTAGGAGGCACCGTATCCTTTGTCACCTCGGTTTCACGTTCCACTACTTTAAGAGGAGAAGAAGAAGTAATAGGAATCGTGGGTCCTTGATAAGCAACACCGCTTCGGGTGGTAATACCCTTTAAATCTACCTTCGGGTTAGTAATGGTATTACTAGGGAGTGTACCTGAACCTGAAGTAGAAGCGGTATTGGAATTCATGAACTTGGTAAGAAAATTGGTTAAATTGGTCTTTTGATTTTGCATGTTTTGGGTTTGGTTTTGCATATTTCTCATAACCGCATCATTAGCTTTGATGTAGTTTTGAAAATCATCCTTCGACACATCTTGTGTTTGCGGAGCCGAAGCTTGGTAAGGTGGAGCTTGGTGAACCAGGGGTTGATTGGTCGGGGGTCGATAAATTTGGCCTTGGTTGTAAATATTCCCCCGGTTTTGGTTGTAACAGTTTTGGTTATTTCCTTAGTTTTGTTGAACGGGAGGAAAACCGGGAGGTCGAATTTGATTAGCAATCGGGGCTCGGTAACCGGTATTTCCTTGATTGAAATTAGTTGCGGCGGCTTGTGAAACATATTCTTGAATATTATCACGATAAACGTTGCCATCGGTGGCGGGACAATTTCGGTAAGAATGAGCACCACCGCAAGTAACACAACTTTCCTCGACCGCTTTTACGGGAGCGGGAGCTTGGGTTTGGTTTTTCTTATCGAGAAGTAAGGCTTTCATCATATCTTTAAGTTCAACAACATCGAGAGAAATACCGGGGGTAGAACTGCTCGCACTCACTTTGGCAACAACCGGTTTGTTATGTGAATTACGAACTTTGGATTTGCTCTCGATGATTCTTAGGCAATCACGGGGCATTTTATCCAAAATGTTACCACCCGCGGCGGTATTCAACGAATCTTGATCATTAGAGTTCAAAGCATTATAAAAAGTATCGAGTTGATATAATTCTGAAAATCCATGATGTGGGCATGCCCGAAGAAGATCATTGAATCGGTCCCATGCCTCGTAAAAAGTTTCATCAAATCGTTATTGAAATCTCGTGATTTCATTTTTAAGATTTGTTGTTTTAGAAGGAGAAAAGAACTTGTTGATGAATTTCGAAACAAGATCATCCTATGTAAGAATCGATCGAGGGGGTTCTTTTTCAAGCCAAATCCGGGAGGCACCCTCGAGGGAAAATGGGAAAAGCATAAGCTTAACCGACGTACTCGGTACGTTCGGGAACTTCATCGTAGAAGTGATCTTGTTGAAATAACGAATGTGAGCATGAGGGTCTTCTTTGTCATGTCCAGAAAAATGTTTGTTTTGAACGAGGGTAAGCAAACCGTGAAAGTTGTTCGCGGTGATCTTGGGAACAACGATGGCATCCTCGTAACCCTCGGTGGGTGCTTCGAGCAATTGAGCCATAGTACGATTATCAGCCATCGTAACTACGGGAGGAGCTTGATTTTCAATAGGTTCTACGAGATTAAATGGCTCAACAATAGTCGGGTTGACTTGTGGTTGTTGACGGTTAAAATTACGAGATTGAGAACGAGTGCGCATGCACTAAAATGTAAAAAGAAAATTTATATATATATATCTTTTGGTTTTTCAACAATGTATTCACAATATATTTTAATAACGGACAATGAGATAAGACACTTAAACCTAATAATCAACTCGTTTCTTGGTAACTCTTTAAAGAGAAAAACGCACAAAGGAGCGGAGGAGTAGGGAAGCGCGAAGCTATTAAAAACCTTTCAATTGAAGTATTATCATTAATAAGTTCGGAAACTTATTAATGATAATACTTCAATTGAAAGTATTATATTGATGGTGAATTTTATTTCTTTTTATGGACAATTTTTTTAATTTTTTAATTTTTTTATATTATATATACTAATAAAAGAAAATTCTTTTTGTATTTTTTTATAAGAAAATAAACAAAATAACTTCACTCGGAAGGATCTTCAAACACAAATTGTCAAACGGCTCAACAATCGTAAGCAATCATCCCCGGCAACGGCGCCAAAAATTGATTTCTTCTGATTATACCTTTGTAATATATATATAAATAAATATATAAAATACTTATAAATATATAAATATAAGGATAAGAATCAAAAATCTCTCAATGTAGTAAACCGGAAGTATGATTCTCGGGTCGTTATCCCCAACGAGGAATGCAATTGAAAGTTGAGAGTCGTTTTGATAATCGATTCTTGAATTGAACAAGATTATGATTGGTTTTCTAAAACTATGGAAAAATTAATGCAAACACTTAAAAACAATTAAGGCAAAACTATTTTAAACTTAAAAACGCAAAACGGGGATCCTAAAAACGTGTCTAAAAATTAGTTAAGGCAAATATTAACCCTAAAAATTCAAACTTAGTTTCTAAACCTCTAAAATGACAAAAGAAAATTTTCTAAAAAGATTTATATTTTTTTTTACCTTTTTATAATTTTTTATGAATTAAAAACCTAGTTAATCAATTAAAATTCTAGAAAATAACAAATTAGCTCCTAAAAATTCTAAAAAAATGATTTTCTACCTTAGAAAAGTCTAAAATATCATAAAAACTCAGAAAAACATTTTTCACTACTTTTTATAATTAAAAACTATTTCCTAGAATTAATTTAAAAAGCTAAAAATGAAATTTAAAATCTAAACAATGATGAAAAAGATTTTAAACTTTGTAAACCTAAAACTATTTATTCTAAATCTAAAAACTATTTTTTATATTTTTCTGAATTAATTTACTATTTTTAAATCATTTTCTAAATTTTTAAACTTCGAAAAATAAAGAAAAATAGCAAATAAAGGAGGAAAAATCTAAAAAAATGCAGGAAAGTCCTAAATGTTGTAAGGGTCCTAGGAAAAATAAGCCGGTTAAGCCAGCTTAACAAATAAGCCCTAAAAAGCTCAAAATAAGCTTCGAAAAGCTTATAAGAAAAATGAGTCAAAACGTGTATAAGTATATAGATAATGCAAGTTCTAACGGAAAAGTCCCAAGGGCGCTAGTGGTAGTGAGTGTGTGTTGCAAAAACGTTTGGTTGAATTAGGGTAGAGGTCTCGGGTTCGAGTCCTGCTCACCCTTGACTTCCCCCAATTCCCAAATGTTATTTACATTCCATTTTTTTACAACTTTTGAAAGACTAAAAAAAATAAGCCCTTTTTACAAAAAACACTTTTTTTATAAACCCCAAATAAGCACATAATAAGCTGTTAAAGGACAGGATAAGCTAAACTATACTAAAACTTAAATTGGCTAACTGTTTGGCTATATTAAGCACTAAAAAGCAAACAAAACTCAAAATAAGCAAAGACAGGAACTTAACTACAACTAAAAAGCACTTTTGATCAAAAATAAGCAACTACAATAAGCTAGAATGCCAGTTTACTTAAAAAGCTATAAAACTTAAGGAATGAGTTTGGGAAGTTGAAAAAGTCAAATTAGATAATAACGGACTAAAACGTTTAAGAAAAACCTAGAAATTATGAAATTAAACTAGAAAACGAAGGCCCGAATCCCGAACAAAAGGGGGAAAACCTAAAATCTTTAAAAATAAGCCTACGAAGAAATTTTCGCTTCTAAACTACTCTATGGACCAAATAACGAAGAATGAAAAAGACTAGACCGAAAACGGAGTTCGTTTGACCCAAAAACGAGTCAAAACAAAATCCCGTACCCGGACCGTGCTTTAAAAAGTAAAAAGTTGTAAAAATGACCCTACGAAAAATTTTATATTTTTCCTACAAACTAGATGGTAAAAGAAAATTTTCTAAAAAAGCAAAATATTTTTTTGATAATTTTTGTATTTTTTATGAATTAAACAAACTTTTAACTAAATTAAATTATAAAAAATAGTAAATGATTACGAAAAATTCTGAAATTTTTTCTAAAAATACTAGGCTTTATAAGAATCCTACGAAAAATAACAAACACAACACAGCTTATGCAATAAGCCCCGAAATAAGCTTACACAGCTTATAAGCTTATAAGCCAAAAACATACATAAATACCAAACCCCTTGAGTCTTTAACGAAAAAGACCCAAGGGCGCAGCGGTATAAGTGTGTGTAAAAAGGGGGTTTGTATCGAGAGGTCACGGGTTCGAGTCTTGCTCACCCGGACCTCTTGTCTTTCCCCCTTTTTTTTATTTTCGAAAACTCAGGGTAGTAAAATTGTTAAAGGTGTGAAAGTAAAGGGTAAAGCGGGCGAATCTTTCTAGATTTACACTAAAGACTAAATGGGGTGCCCCAAACTTGAGAAAAGAACTAAACAGACCCTACGATACTAGCTTATTTTTGCTTATTAAAAATTGAGAATGAGCTAAAGCTTAAAACTACAAACTTATTAACTAGCTTAATCTCTACAACTTTAACAAAGGCACTTTCAACTTTTGACAAAAGAATAAGCTAGAAAATAAGCTTTTTAGATTCTGTCACAGTAACTTGGCTTTTCCCTAACTTTTTGGATTTTGGCTTATTTCTTGCTTATCACTTGATGAAAATGAGAAACAAAAGAAGCTATGTAAAGCTTAAGATGTGCACTAAAGGTTTCTAAAAAGTAAAAGGCTATTAGTTAACAAGATTATAAAAAGATTTGATAGTAAAAAGTGAAAGGTAAATCTTATTACTGAATTAAAGCTTTTACCAATAAGCTATACAAGCTTTTTTTTCTTAATATCTAGAACTACAATTTTGAAAATAAGCCTGTACTATTGTTTATAAAACTAATTCTAGATAAGCTCTTCCATTGTAAGCTTTTCATCCATTTGAGCTTTTTGAGTGATTTTTGGTGAAATAGGACTTAAGCAACAAGAAACTAAAAGTTTTCATTGCTTAAGTACGAACAGCTTATAAGAGCTTAATATAAAAGCTTATAGTGGATTATGAAACATGTATGAACTTAAAAACTTGCAAACAGATTTTAAAACCAAACTTCAAATTTCATTAAACTCTTTAAAAACATTACAAGGAAAAAGTTTAATAAGCTAAAATGAAAATAAAATAAGTTGAAAAGTAAAAAATTAGGTGCCAACAATGGCTTACAAAGGACCTATTTATACTAAACTAATAAAGGTTCTAGGAGGTGTACTTCTTTGCTAAGAGCTTTTGCATACGTGCTTCTTGTGTGAGAGAGGTCACAAATGTCATCATAGCCGTCCAAATATGAGTGTTGCCCAAGCCAATTGATCTTGTCCATCCATTTTTTGTCTTTTTTTTCATAGACGAATTAGAGTGTAGAGGATTGCCAAGGTGTATGCCAACTGTGTGGGGTGGGATAAGGTTGGTCGACATAGGGGAGAAGAAAGGGGGATGATGTTTTGTCTGGAAGTGAGGACACTATCCATGGAGATAATGAATAGTGTTCCCGCTGTTATTTGAAGTTTGGGAAATGGCAAGAAAGGTCCCTGAAAGAGTATAAGTGTGTTGCAAAGACAGTCCTTGTTTCTTTCATATTTGGCCCTAGAAGTTTTTATTGGTGTTGCACCGTTAGTCCTTTTAAGGACTAACAGGGTTAAATTATAAAAGGGGTAAGGGATAACGGGAGTTATAAGGGTGAATGGGCTTTGTTGTTGGGTCGGGTGTTATATAAGGGATAACTTGTTGTTGCCTTCCAAAAATGCATATTCAAGATGAGGAGGTAAGTCCTTGAGTTCGACCTCAGGAGGTTCATCAATTGAAGATTTATCAGTTTTAGCTTCACAAACTTTGAGTTCTTTTTGAATTTCAGGCAAATAATTTCCTTGAGTAGGAGGGGGTAATGATGGATCATCATTGAGAAATGATTCAAGAAGAAGAATGTCCCCTTCCGGGTCATAATAAGATTCATCAACTTCCGGTGAAGTTGGATCATCTTCCAGAGCGAGGAAAGTATCGACTTCCTCGAGAAGAAAATCACTATCCCCGAAGGGAGTGAGAGTCGAAGAAGAGGTAGAAAAGATCGGGTCATAATAAGGAGTGGGATTGCCACTCGCGATCACATCGGAGAAACCGAGAACTTCTTGAGAATACTCCTCACAAGTCATTTCAATGACGTCGATTCGGTTCGCCGTCATATCATCGTAATTAGAGGAGTATCTCGAAGTCTGATCAAGATTGAATGTTACAGCTTCTTTTCTAACTCGAGGAGTTAATTCGCCTTCGTAAACATCAATCAGAGCACGTCCGGTCTTTAAGAAGGATCTCCTGAGAATTAGGGGAACTCGAGGATCAGCATCAAAGTCTACGACTACAAAGTCGGCCGGGAATTGGAACTTTCCTACTTTTACGTCGACATCTTCGGTGATACCGATCGGTTGGGTAATCGAACGGTCCGCAAGTTCAAGAGTCATACAAGTAGGAGTGAGTTCCGAAAGAGAGCTTTTTCCACACAGATAATGGCATGAGATTTATGCTAGCGCCAAGATCGACCAAGGCTAAGCACTCATCCATTCTGGGAAAATCACATGGTATGAGAAATTTGCCGGGGTCTCCAAGTTTTTCGGGTAACTTATTAAGGATGACTGCCGAGCAATGCTCATTCAACGGAGTTCTAGCCATTTCACTTAATTTTTCTTTGTTTCCAATTAAGGCTTTAAGAGTTGAGGCAAATTTTGGTATAAGAATCAAAGCATCCGTGAGGCTAATTTAGAAACTCAAATCTTTAAAGATTTCATAGAATTTCTCAATTTGGTCGTTAGCTTTTTCACGGCGCCTTTCATCATTACGTCTTGAAGGATACGGAATCGAAGGTTTTGGGTTAGGTATCGGAGCACTAATGGGAGCAACAACGGGCTCATAATTTGGTACTTGGGATTGAATTTGGACAACCGGAGGTTGGACGTCTTTGGTGCTTCTGTTATTAGTAGGAGGCACCGTGTCCTTCGTCACCTTGGTTTCACGTTCCACTACTTTAGGAGGAGAAGAAGTAGTAGGAATCGTGGGTCCTTGATAAGCAACACCGCTTCGGATGGTAATACCCTTCAAATCTGCCTTCGGGTGAGTAATGGTATTACTAGAGAGTGAACTCGAGCCTAAAGTAGAAGCAGTATTGGAATTCATGAACTTGGTAAGCAAATCGGTTAAATTGGTCATTTGATTTTGCATGTTTTGGGTTTGGTTTTGCAGATTTCTCATAACCGTATCGTTAGCTTTGATGTAGTTTTGAAAATCATCCTTCGACACACCTTGGGTTTGCGGAGCCGGAGCTTGGTAAAGTAGAGCTTGGGGTACCGGGGGTTGATTAATCGGAGGTCGATAAATTTGGCTTTGGTTGTATTTATTCCCCCGGTTTTGGTTGTAACGGTTTTGGTTATTTCCTTGGTTTTGAACGGGAGGAAAACCGGGAGGTCGAATTTGATTAGCAATCGGGGCTCGGTAACTAGTATTTCCTTGATTGAAATTAGCTGCGGCGGCTTGGGAAACATATTCTTGAATATTGTCACGATAAATGTTGCCATCGGTGGCGGGATAATTTTGGTAAGAATGAGCACCACCGCAAGTAACACAACTTTCCTCGACCGCTTTCACGGGAGCGGGAGCTTGGGTTTGTTTTTTCTTATCGAGAAGTAAGGCTTTCACCATATCTTTAAGTTCGGCAACATCGGGAGAAATACCGGGGGTGGAAGAGCTCGAACTCACTTTGGCAACAACCGGTTTGTTACGTGAATTACGAACTTTAGATTTGCTCTCGATGATTCTTAGGCAATCTCGGGGCATTTTATCCAAAAAGTTACCACCCACGGCGGAATTCAACGAATCTTGATCATTAGAGTTCAAAGCATTATAGAAAGTATCGAGTTGATGTAATTCCGAAAATCCATGATGTGGGCATGCCCGAAGAAGATCATTGAATCGGTCCCATGCCTCGTAAAAAGTTTCATCAAATCGTTGTTGAAATCTCGTGATTTCATTTCAAAGATTTGTTGTTTTTAAAGGAGGGAAGAATTTGTTGATGAATTTCGAAACAAGATCATCCCATGTAAGAATCGGTCAGGGGGTTCTTTTTCAAGCCAAATCCGGGCGGCACCCTCGAGAGAAAATGGGAAAAGCATAAGCTTTACCGACGTACTCGGGACGTTCGGGAACTTCATCGTAGAAGTGATCTTGTTGAAATAACGGATGTGAGCATGAGGGTCTTCTTTGTCATGTCCGAAAAAAAAAAAATTAACGAGGGTAAGCAATCCGTGCTTAAGCTCAAAGTTTTCCGCGGTGATCTTGGGAACAACGATGGCATCCTCGTAACCCTCGGTGGGTGCTTCGAGCAATTGAGCCATAGTACGATTATCGTCCATCGTAACTACGTGAGGAGCTTGATTTTTAATTGGTTCCACAAGATTGAATGGTTTAACAAAAGTCGGGTCGACTTGTTGTTGTTGATGGTTAGAATTACGAGATTGAGAACGAGTGCGCATGCACTAAAATGTAAAAAGAAAATTTATACTAATTTTTTTCCTTTTTTTATATATTTTTTTTTTGGTTTTTTTCAACAACGTATTCACAATATATTTTAATAACGGACAATGAGATAAGACACTTAAACCTAATAATCAACTCGCTTCTCGGTAACTCTTCGAAGAGAAAAACGCACAAAGGAGCGGAGGAGTAGGAAAGCGCGAAGCTATTAAAAACCTTTCACCATTTAAGGGTCCCCCCCCCCCCGTAGTCCAGGAACAACCCGCCTTATACCCCTCTTATAGTTTGTTTAACTTTCGAAGGTGAGCCGTACCTCGCGAGAGACACAAAAGGTAAGATTTTTATCTTTGGTTCGGGAACTGAATAATACTTCGGTTGAAAGTATTATTTTGATGGTATTCTTTTACCAACTTGTGATTTTTATTTCTTTTTATGGACAATGTTTTTTATTTTATTTTTATTTTATTTTTTTGGTTTTTTTTATATTATATATACTAATAAAAGAAATGAAAAATGTTTTTGTATTTTTTTATAAGAAAATAAGCAAAATAACTTCACACGGAAGGATGAAAATAAGTAAAATAACTTCACACGGAAGGATCTTCAAACACAAATTGTCAAACGGCTCAACAATCGTATACAATCCTCCCTGGCAACGGCACCAAAAACTGATTACTTAAGATTCAACCCTTAATATATAATAAATATAATAAATATATAAATATATAACAAGGATAAGAATAAAAAAATCTCAAATATAGTAATCCGGGAGTATGATTCCCGGGTCGTTATCCCCAACGAGGAATGCAATTGAAAGTCGAGAGTCGTTTTGAGAATCGATGCTTGAATGGAACAAGATTAAGATTGGTTATCTAAAACTACGGGAAAATTAAGGCAAAACTTAAAAACAATTAAGGTAAAACAAATTTTAACTAAAAACGCAAAACGGGAATCTTAAACGGGACCTAAAAACCCTAAATTATCAAAATTAAGTCCTAAAATGATCTTTTTGGTTTTTATAAGTCTTAATTGACTAAAAAGCTAGAACAAAGAAAACTAGACCAAAAACGGAAAAGATTTAAGCTTAAAAACACTAAAAACATGAACGGGATTCAATCCCGTTCTTTAAAAAACCAAATTTTGCAATTTAAACCCTACGAAAGCAAATCTAATTTTCCTAGGTTCTAAATGTTAAAAGAAAATTTTCTAAAAAAGAATTATATTTTTTTGACTTTTTTATAATTTTTTATGAATTAAAAACGATTTTAATGAAATTAAATGTTTAAAAATACAAGGCAAGTGGTAGAGTGTGTGTTGTGTAAAACGTTTGGTGAATAGGGTAGAGGTCCTGGGTTCGAGTCTTGCTCACCTAGGACTTCCCCTAATCCCAAACGTTTTTGTTTTCCATTTTTTTTAAACTTTTTAGAAAAGCACTAAAAAACAATTTTTACAAAAGCACTTTTTTAAAAAATAAAAAATAAGCACGAAATAAGCTGTTAAAGGACAGGATAAGCAAAGTTATACTAAAACACTAAAATGCTAACTGTTGGGTTTTTTAAGCTTAAATAAGCAATCCAAAATGAAAAATAAGCTAAAGCAGATACCTAACTACCCTTAATAAGCATATTTAAACAAAATTAAGCAACTAAATTAAGCTAAAATGGCAGATTACTTAAAAAGGCTTAAAACTTAAGATTTTACACTAAAATGCAAATAAGCTGTGAAATAAGCTCTAAGCTAAGATAATTAAGCTAAATGGGCTTAATCTAACCTAATAAGCTAAACTAAACCTAGAATAAGCAAAATCAATAAGCTAATAAGCCTGAATAAGCAAATAACTTTTTGGCCAAAACTGATAAGCAAAAAGGCCAAAAGGGACTTTTCTAGCTTAAAAATAAGCTAGCAAAAGGATCCTTATGGCTTAGTGGCTTATACCACTAAGAAGAATGGCCAAAAAGCTACAATAAGCAACAATGAAAAAGCATTTTGAAATTCAAATAAGCACTTAAAAAGCTTCATGAAAAAGCTATCTCACACTGATTCAACACTTAGACAAATTTTTGCAAACTTTTGCAATCTTTACAAAACCACACTTTTGAGCTTAAAAATAAGCACCTAAACAGATCCTTATGAACATATAACCTACAAACAAATTAAACTTTGACCTCAAAGAGCTTATATCAACAATCAAAAGGGAGTTTGAAATTCAGGATAAGCAACAGTAAGAAAATGAAAAAACCATTTCTTAAAATTTTCAACACTTAGCACTTTTTGACAGTTTTGGTATAACACAAACCAAACAATGCAGGCCTATGACCTTTATTCCTAACCTGTTTTAGCACTTAGACAAACTCAAAAAACATCACAAATCAATAATAAGCAAGAGCTCAATCAAATAAGCAAATGAGATAAGCTTAAACCAACAGTTTCAAACATCAAACTCTTAACACCTTAAAAATGAGTTTTACTACTTGGAAATTGAAACAAACTAATTTTTTAGACTAATTTAAGCTAAACTGACTCAAGTGCACAAAGCAGGTTTTGACACATTTTAACCCATTAAAACAGTTATACCAAACACCCCTTTAAAAACTTAAAATGCTTTTTAAACTTGAAAACTTTGATTTAAAGCCAAACATTGCAAATACCAGGTATTAAATAGGTATATTAAATACTTTTAAGCAAACTTCAACAACAAATAAGCACTTAAATAAGCTGAGACAGATTATGCAATTATAAGCTAAAATAGATTAAGAAAACTTAAACTAATGACTTCTAAACTACAAGACAAGCAAAATAAGCATTAAACATCACAAATAAGCATAAATAAGCAAAGATAAGCATGCAATAAGTACAAATAAGCAATTCTACAGTAGATAAGCTAAAAATGGAAAAATGAAGACTTACAAAAGCCCTTGCTTAAACAGGGCAAACAAGTGCTCTTAGAGCTATTCTATAAGCTCTAGGTTGTTAGAAACAAGCTAGTGAAACCCATAAGCTCTTCCATTGTAAGCTTATCATCTATTTGAGCTTTTTGAGTGATTTTTGGTGAAATAAGACTTAGGCTTTATAAGTTATGGAAAAACCTACAATGCTTAAGTTAACAGCTTAAGAAAGTTGTAAAAAGAGCTTTTTTGAGCTTGTGAAATAGTTTTAAAACATAATAAACCTTAACTTAGAAACGGGGTAAAACATAAAAACTTAAATCTTTCATTAAACTTAAAATCATTATAAGGCTTTTAAGAAAACATTACAATAAACTGAAAAACTTAAATTATAAGCTGAAAACTAAAAAGCTAGGTGCCAACAATGGCTTACAAAGGACCTATTTATACTAAGCTAAGGAAGATTCTAGGAGGTATGCTTCTTTGCTGAGAGGGCTCAAGCCTGTGTTTCTTGTATGAGAGAGGTCACAAATATCATCTTAGCCATCCAAATTTGAGTGTTGCCCAAGCCAATTGATCTTGTCCGTCCATTCTTTGTCTTCTTTCCTTGACGAATAGAAATGCAAGGGATTGCCAAGGTGGCAATTGGTGGGATAAGGTGTGGGGTGTGTATACAAAGTGGTGAAGAAAGGGGAATAATGTTGTCTGTTATTTGGCGGGTAGTGGAGACAGGGTAACCAAAAAGATGTACAGTTGTTCCTGCTTTTTTTGAAAGTTTGGGAAATGGACAAGAATGGTCCCTGAAAGTGTATAAGTGTATTGCAGGGAAAGTCCTTGTTTAGTGCATCTTTGGTCCTTGGAGTTTGGGTTGAGTTTACACCATTAGTCCTTAAAGGACTAACATGGTAAAGGTTATAAAAGGGGGTAGAGGATTAACTGATAAGTGCTTAATTACACATATCTTTTACCTCTAAAAACGAGCTTAAATGACCAAAAACAGACAAAAACTGCCAAATATAAGTGGGTTGTCCCGGGCCCACTAGGTGGGTACGGGTGGGCCCACTTTTGGCAATTTAGGTTTTCGGGTTCGGTTTTCGATGCTCTTTCCAATTCCACTTCCCGGGGTTGACTTTGACTTGATTTAACTTTGACTTTTTGTTGACTTTTGGCTTTGACTTGACTTTCTTCACTCTCCTTAATCCGTTCTCAAGTGCTCGTTTTGTCAATTTGGCTCTATTTTTGTGCTTTTCCTTGGATATCCGATTTCCCTGCATAATATAATATGCAAAACATACAAATACAATGTATTTTTGGACGTATTTCGTCATTAATTTTCTGGTTTTAGGTAGCAAAGGTATGGTAATTAAAAACATACATCTTCAAAAAAAATAGAAAAAAAATTAAGAGATGATGTAGAGTTAGTGTAATAGTTTTTATATCTATGTTCGAGTCTGTGCTAGCAACCAAAAACCACGTGTATTCCGGAAAATAATTAGTTAACCCTTCCACTCCAAACTGCCCCCAAAGCAACCCCAATGTATCCATCCGTTTTACGTTTCCATTATAATTTATCATACACCTTAACAATAACCCCACAACCCTATAAAAAGACCTCTAGATAAGTAATGAATAATACTTGGCACCTAGCGGTGGAGTTTGGAATCCTTTACCAAGCCTATGGGTAATTTATATGCTATGACAGGTACTGAGTGTGATTTTTCTGTTTCCCCCATATGTTATAACTCATTATACACCCGAGAGAAAAAGAGAATCCCAAACACTTATGTGAGGGGCTAGTATATATTTTCCGTGCTTTTAATTACGATGTCTATTAAGGTTTGTGTTGGTAGAAATATGCATTAAAGAGTAGGTAAATGACCCTAATACTGCTATTGTCTAGATAGAAAAGCCAATTTGCTTGAGGACAAGCAAATCCCAAGAGTAGGGGTATTTGATGAGGTTGTTCTTTTTATAATCACTTTTTGGGTCGTTTTAACCCTCAAAATTGTGTGTTTAGCCCAAAATAGGTACTTAAATCGTTGATTTTCAGATATTTCTCATTTAGAAATATTTTGGATGAATTACATGTGACTCTGGGCTCATTGGAGAAGAAACAAACGAACTACTAACCAACACCAAAGACTCTTGAAGATTTGTACTCCCACAGCCTGGAGACGGCACACAAGCTAAACACGAAGACGTCACAACTCATCAAGTGAGGGCGTCACAACATTTCATGATAAGTCAGCCCGCATGCGACTCTAAACGCAGATCTAGAAGATTATTATTTATGACGCGTCACGACTAAAACGCAAACGCCGTCGTGTCCGTTTTTCCATCTATAAACAAACCCAAATTTAGGTTTTAAAGGTGTAACTTTAAATAAAAAAGGGTACGAACCTAGATTCGTTTAGCAACTATAGGAGGCGATTTAGGCCTAAAAACCTATTGTACATCTCCAATTCCATGTTTTAATCAATAAGGTTTACTTAATCATTCAATATACTATGTGTTTGTTTTGATTTATTATTCTTGCTTTATCTTTAACGTGCTTGGCTAAACCTCCTATGATTGTATGAAACCTAGAATGTAGATCTTAGTGGTGTTGCTTCTTGTGATGGATGTGCACGTTAGGTCTAGAAAAACCAGCTTTTTGTCTGCATCGCTGTTGATATTCAACGGCAACGTGATTATTGTAGAAGGATATCATCGGGTAACATCTTCAATACTACCGCAGTGCCCCCTATATGGTTGATCCCATAAACCCTAACCCAGTTTTCATCTTTGATCATCCACATCATCATCATGTCAAACCCTAAGTTTGCTGAAACGTACAATATGGTCGCGTTCTTGGAAAAAACTATAGAAAGTGATGGGTTTGGCAAGATAATTGATTTCTTGAAAGCAAGTTCTATTCATTATGCTTTAACAGTCAATCCAATCATCTACACATCTTGTATTGGACATTTTTGGGCTTTAACAGTCAATCCAATTATCTACACATCTTGTATTGGACAATTTTAGGCAACTGTCAAGGTTCAGACAGTTAACGAAGTGCGTCAGTTACAAGCCCTAGTTGATAAGAAGAGGGTTATTGTTACGGAGTCAAGCATTAGGAGAGATCTTCACTTGGATGTTGCAGAAGGTACTGATTGTCTTCCAACTGCTACTATATTTGAAGAACTGTCACGTATGGGTATGAAAAGCCTTCTCAAAAGCTTACTTTTTATAAAGCCTTTTTCTCTCCACAGTAGAAGTATTTCATTCACACTATTACACAATGCTTAAGTGCTAAATCTACTGCATGGAATGAGTTCAGTAGTTCTATGGCTTCTTTGATCATATGCTTGGCAACAAATCAGAAGTTTAATCTGTCTAAGTACATCTTTGATGCAATGGTGAAACACTTAGATAGAGGAGTCAAATTCTTGATGTATCTACGTTTTCTACAAGTTTTCATTAATTAACAACTTGGTAATATGTCAACTCATAAGATGATTTTTGTTAATCCCTTTCACACAAAGAGAGTTTTTGCCATTATGAAGAGAGCTGGAAAGGATTTTTCTGGGAGAATAGCACCATTATTTAATAACATGATGGTTCAAGCTTCTAAAGAAGTGGGTGAGGAAAGATTACGTTTATGTTTAGAAAAGATTGAGATATCTTAGGAATGTATTGTAAGCCGACTAGGACTCATTAGTATATAAAAGGAGGCTCTATGGCATTAGTTGAGACCATCACATCATCATCAGTTTTGCATATAAGTCTTCATAGTTTTCAAAGTCGATTAAGAGAAAAGCTTCAAGGTTGTAAACCCCAGTACTAAGTTAAGAGTACTCGTATTATTGATCTAATAATATTAAAGCGTTTGGTTATATCTCTGTTTGTTCAAGATTACTGTTTTATTGATTTTACTTCTAGAGTATTAAGGTGTAGATTCCGCATACACTTTGATATACATACAAAGTTTCTACAACAAGTTATTTTGGATTTATCCAAGGTAATTTAACCTTAGACAACCTAAGGAATCGATCTAGGTTTAGGATCAACAAGCAATTTTGGAGCTTGCTTTTCTCAAGTGGGGATCTAAAGCTTTTCAAAAAGTGCTTGTGTTTCCACCAGGATCTGGTATTGTACATCAGGTAAAGTGTTTCTCTGATTGAACCATAACAATTGGCAGATGAATACGAGTACAAATACGCCGGTGTTTGGTTTCGGTTTTACATTTGTAGACCGAGCCTCATGGGAATGCCGTTGTTTCCTACCAAAACTAATGTGGGGCCGTGTCGCTCTCATTCTTGCAACCCATAATCTTGAATTAGGTAAAGTTTGTGACTTTTGTGTTTTTGTTAATCCTTGTCAGCTACAACAACTGTTTTCAAATCTATACGCCCTGATTCCTGGAAAAAAACAAAATTTTCCCATTTACATATTGTGCTTCTGCTACTTGTGAGTTTCTCAGCTATACACCTTGATACCTTAAGCAAACTGAAAAGTATATGCTCAACTTTAAAAATGAGACCTTATGATCACTTCAGTAATGATACAATACAAACAGTCTTTCTTTGCCTTTTTCCTCGACCAAGAGGTTGGTGGCTATTTTGCTAAGGCAGTCACCGATCTCGAAGAATTACAAGCTTTTGTCTGTACATTATGGTGGTTATGGAGTTGACCAACTTGACAGAATGATGAAAAAACATACCACACTGCTGGAGATGGATTCGGGTAGATTTAGAACATTTAGAACATTCCACAAGAGTTACTACACTAATGTTGTTTGAATGAGAAGTTGCGGATCTGGCTTTGAATTCTCTTATTATCATATCAGAAACGACACATGGGAAGTTTATAAAAGATAGTATTTATTTTGTTTCATACAACGTGATCATGTTCAACTAATGTATTTGAATAACTATGAAATTTAAACTATAAAATGTATAGGTAATTTTTGACAATTATATACGTTTGATTCTTATGGATTCGAAATTTTGGTCGGGACAAGCAACTATAAAACAATAATCCAAGTTTTTAATTTTATAAAATGTTGTTTTTTTAAGATTAAACCTCCCTGATATGTACATGATAAATATTGAGATATAAAAATTATGAAACTAGCCCGCCCATCGGGCGGGTCATGAAACAAGTAAACGACATTCATAATGGCTCGCCCCTCTTTGTCGGTAGAGAAAATATATAATATAATGTTACAAATACTAACAATCCTAAAATAACATTCAACTATTCTATATAACAAATTTCATATATTAATTGATTTACCATTGCTTAGATGTTATTAATAAACATTCAATAAAAAATCCACATACTAAACATATTTTTAAAAAAAATTCAATCATAAACAAATTCAAAAAACAAATATTTAACAAAAATATTAATTAAAACAAAAACCAACAATCATGACCCCCTAACGGTGGGTTTTATCTCACTATATATATATATATATATATAAATATATATAGGATCAAATAAGAAGAAAACTTAAAATGAGAATGAAATAAGAAACAACAACCACACTTAAGATCAACCTACAAAAAAAGATGCATCCCCATGAAAAAATTCTCTTTCCTATTTAAAATGTGAGGCTTATAAATCGTTTCTTATTCCTTCTCATTAGTTTTCTTCTCACCGGATCCTATAAATATATATATATATATATATATATATATATAGTATATATATATATATATATATAGTTGTATTTCCGCTATTGTTTGAGGGTTTGTGATAGTCCAATTGAAGGTTTTCGCTACCCACAATAAAGTTTTTGGTTATGTTAAAATATTGATGACGTACTTATGGAAGCATCTTTGTTATATGATGATTATAATTTCGTGTATGTATAAGTGATATATGCGATCGATGCGTAATATCATAAGCATTATGGACGAACTACACTATCCCCCGATTTATTGTTTCGATTTCCCATGCTATGTATCGTTTGAGAACGTCTATTTCTGGAACTTTCAAATAAAGTTGCCGCTTTGCGTTTTGATTCCCTTGCATAAACCTCTACCTAGTAAGTCTTAAAGGCTGAATTCTAGAAACCCATAAGCTTTGTGTTTAAAAGTGTGCCAAATAATTAGGCACGACTTTGTCTTGGGGTTTGGAGGAAATTAAAATGATGTTTGGTTGGATTTGAATTGGGTTTAGAAGACTCTTTCAAACTAATAGGTTGTTTGTTGTTTTCTGAAATGATTTTGACCCGTAGGATTCTGTAAAGTGTCCAGGGTTGTAGACCTATGTATGTGGTAGGCTGTTTTTGATTGCTTGTGCACGTTCGCGTTGTATGATAGTAGTAAAGTCAGTCACTGAGATGTGCAGGTTTTGGTACTAGGTATGCATGGGTACGAGATACAATTATAAATACGGTGGCCAACATAATTATAAATGTATCGCGACTCACGTATACTTACGTCATCCTGCTCGCTTAAATTAGTGTTGACACCATGGGATCGTATATGAGTATTGTTATGGTATGTATCTAGTGTTGTTTGTGTTTTAGTTAGTTTGGTAAAAATTACCAAGTATTAGGTAATTGCAAGCCGGGTCTGAGATTTTTACCTTTGGTTTTGCTCCAAGAGCGCGATTATTTGATTTTCATGTTTTATGGCCTTATATATTAGCCATGTAACACCCGTGATTTGGGAAGGTTAGCTTTATCTTTAGATATGGCTATGTGTTCATTTTATGTGATTAAGTGGTGTGCTATGTGATTATCATGTGTGCTAAGTGGTTTTAGTATGTGCTTAAGATCATTTTGAGTTGTATGGGCATCTCATTTTGATCATGTTTGTGGAAAGTGATTGGTATTCCATTTGTTCACATGCGGTGATAATGGAAATGATTGGCGTATAGTATGTAATGCTATGTCAAATATTTGGATTATTGTGGATTAAGCGTTTGTGGAAAATGTGTCATATTGGAAGAGAGTTAAGTGAGTGAAATGTGGAGGTTTATAGCAAACTTTCTAAAAATAGAAAGTGAAATGTGAAATGAAAAGTTATTTGTAGAAAGTTTAGCAAGTAGCGTTTATGTAAAAAGGTTTAATCAAATTAGCTTTGGTTTTTATGAAAACTTAAGGTAATGAAGTAAATTAGTTAATTAATAAATAAAAAAATAATAAAAAATATATATTTAATAGGGGGCCGGTTTTTGGATAAAAAGAAAAGAAAAAAAGGAGTTTTAAACTAACACAACTTCTAATTTGATAAGGATTATAACTAGATACCTATTTAATAAAAACCCTAGTCATACCCTTCCCCTCTCCCTTGTTTTGGTCGAAATAATCCAGCCCCAAGAGCCTAGGAGTGTCGAAATTGTGGTGATCCAAGAAACATTCAAGAGTTGTTGTTTAGGTGCTAATAATCAAGGTAAGTGTGTTCTTTATGGTTAGATTTATGTGTTCATGTAATATAATCAATGATGGATCTAGGGTTTATATAAAATACAGAAAATATATGATCATTAATGGTGGTATGATGATTAGGGTTAGTTTAGGGTTATGATTATGCATATGGCATGTTAGGGTTTGCGTTAAAACTTGATTTAGGGTTGAGCAGAATTTTGGGTCGTGTTCAATGACTGATATCTTGATGATAAAAATGAGTATTGATATGTTTCTTGAGCCTATGAATAAGCCAAAAGGGTCTACTTTCCAGAAAATCTGGCCTAAAAGGTTTTTAAGGTCGAGAAGTCATTCAAATAATTTTTACAAGAAAAGTGGTCAAAATAGTTAATATGGGTCAGAATAAGGTCATGTTTGAGAGGGTAAAACCTATAATTAAAAATGGAATTAAGCTTAACCCTTCTACAATAGTTAAGTTCTATATGTCTATTAACCTCACACCAATTTTTAGCCTCTGATTAGTTGTCTAAGTATAGTTAGCAAGGTCAAACATTTTAGTGTGCAATCAGATCCGAATTGGAACAGTTTTGAAGTTGGATTTTATTTGGGGTAGTTGCACATGTAATTAATACTGGGGAATCACAAGGTAGTTAATAAACTCATAAATGAACTTGGTGATTTTTAGTATGAATTATGGAGGTTAGCAAGTAAGGTTTTTAAGTACGTAAAGATACACTAAAATTTTGCAATTCTGAATAAATTGTAAGTAACTAGTGTAAGGTGTTAATGAGGTGGTTAAGGTTGGGCATGGTGCCGAGGTGACCCATGATGGTTAATCAAACCCTTAGACATCTATCATATGTGTGTTACAAGGACTAGAGCTTTTAGCTTGGTCGCGTGTAACCGTGTTTATTTATTTGTATGGTGCGTGATAGGAATTGGAAGCTGCGTTTTGAGCATTCTGGTGAGTTTCATAGCCGATCTTTTCTTATTATTTATTTTGGTGGAATTGATGCAAAGTGTTTGGAAATGTTTTGATTACTGTGATAATGTGTTGTCAAAGATGTATAGACTATACGTGACTATTGTATGCTACATGTTTTGTGATGTATATTGAGAATTGAAAACTAACAGGGGATCACCTCGGTATCCATGGCCTGTTTTAGTAATGGTAAACATGTAGCCTAGCGAGCAGGAAGGTTACTTTTGGAGTAATCTAAGGGCCTTTGGGCTAAGTAGGTGAACCACATGACCTTGGTACGATATTAACGTCTTAGGTCCGTATTGTCGGGTATTTGTGATTTATTGGATTTGCCATGTTAGCCGTATATAGTTCATTTATTGTCCTGCAAGTTTTCTTATTATCAGATAATTTACAATTTGGATTTGATTATCGGTGTCTTAAACCTATGAGTCTCACCAACATTATATTGACGTTTTAAGCATCATTTTCAGGTAATATTCTAGAGATAATGGAAGTTAGGAGGTATGGCAATTGAGACTAGTATGCATTGAATGCGAAGTCATATCTCCTAAGAGTTTTTTAATTTTTTTTGGCATTTGAATTGTTTGCTATTTGATTATTTATTAGATGTTTAGACTTTTGGATCATGTTTCCTTGTGGTATGACTTTGTGATGCGGTTTAAGAAAATGGAAGGTCACAATAAATTTCTTTAATTTTATTTAAGTTTGATAATAAATTGTGATTATGATAGTATTTAATTTCTAATCAGTTATAAATTTAGGGAAAATGAAAGGTCTCTAGTTTTCCTATAAATATTAGATCTTTTCTTTGTATTGGGATATATCTTTGAGTTTGATAATAAAAAGCTTTTGCTTTATTCTTGGCGGTTTTTGCTAAGATTCTCTTAATAATCGGTATTCGTTTGAATCAACGGTTGTTGGAGTTTGCCTGATTATCGGTATTCGTTTGAATCAACGATAGTTGGAAGATTGTTTCTGGTATTCGTTGGAATCAACAGATTCAATTAGTTATCCCGTTTATTACGCTACATCAGTTGGTATCAGAGCCGAAGTTCCTGATTAAGATGTTTCCAAGGAGAAGTGAAGGCGAAGAGTTAGAATATCCGTTCTTTGAGGGTGATGATTCATCTTCTGATGAATGGAAAGATTATGGTATGGCTGGTGACGATTATGAAGGCCATCCAATATTTGATGATGATCATAGAAAGAAGAATCGATGCCAGTTTATGATACCGATATCGAAGATGTCATTGAGGAAGAAGAAGGATTTACTGAGAAAAGAGGATTTGGTGGGAAAGAAGACAACATCGAAGACGTCGTCGTTATGGCTAATGATCTTTGTTGTTCAATGTTCCAAACTACTTTAAATGTTGATTTTGAGGAAGACATCAATACAAAATCACATGAGTTGGTGTCGTTTGCAAAAAGTATTATTATCAAGGTTAGCCAAAGTTCGTTCAATTTCTGATTCATAAAAAATAATGGTATTTAAGTTAACACCCATGGTCGATAAGATTCGGTTTAAGACGATTAAGGTTCGAGGTCGAGTCATTATAAAGAAAGAGAACTTAATGCAAGGGATACAAATTTGGATGCTACGAGTACAAGGGACGAGTTTGGCAAACTCGAGGACGAGTTTTTTTTAAGTGGGGGAGAATGATGTGGTTTAAGAAAATGAAGTCACAATATATTTCTTTATATTTTATTTAAGTTTGACAATAAATTATGATTAGGATAGTATATAATTTCTAATCAGTTATAAATTTAAGGAAATTGAAAGGTCTCTTGTTTTTTCTTATAAATATTAGATCTTTTCTTTGTATTGGGATATATCTTGAGTTTTAAATAATAAAAGTTTTGCTTTGTTACTTTGCGGTTTCTAAGAATTCTCTTAATAATCGGATATTCGTTAGAATCAAAACGTTGTTGGAGTTTGTCTGATTATCGATATTCTTTTGAATCAACGATAGTTGAAAGATTGTTTCTGGCATTCATTGGAGTCAACAAATTCAATTTGTGTTATCTTGTTTATTACACTACATCACTTTGCTTTCGTAAGAGACCGCATAGTAAGTATTATGATTTTATTGATAAGAGGCATTAGGTTTAACCCATGTTTTAAACCTGTAATTGTTATGTTGGTCACACCGATCATATAACTATCCCACACCCTTGCCATGCACTCATTATTAGTGTAGGATACCCCTAGTACAACCCTCCGAGCCTATCCTTTTTCACGATTCTCGTAATTTTCTGGTTAAGCCGGACTATTAATGAAGAGTATTGTCACCCTTAAACCAATCGTTACACCCAAATCGCCTTAGCCTACCTTGTATGTACTCGCCTTTAGTACATTATTATGTTTAACCCAAGTTAATTATTGAGTACACGGTTGCTAAGTCCTTATCCTTGTAAATACAGTTTTGGGACGATTGGGATTCATGGTAGTATTTATTTCGCGGAAGAATGGGGAATAAAAGTTAAGTCAATACCCCCATATGTTTGTTAGATAATCTCCATGTTATTTTTATCCACCTCAAATCGGGTCATTAGATAGAGTGTAAATATCGAGCATGTAAAAGCTCAAGTGTAGGGGTACGTATTATAAACCCTAAGTGATGTATTATGTTATTTAAAAAAAATAAGAAAAGAAAAAGAAAGAGATTGATGTAGAGTTGCGTAGAGTTTGTAGATCTTCGTCAGAGTCTTGGCTTAACAACCAAACCAAAGTGTATTCGTGTAAATAATTAGCTAACCCTTCCACTCCAAATTCACTCAAAGCCACCCAAATGTATCCTATCCGTTTTCGTTTCCATTATATGTTATCTTACACCTACACCCCACAACCCTTTAAAAGACCTCTTAGATAGTAATGAATAATACTTGCACCTAGCGGTGAAGGTTTGATCCTCTATCAAGCCTATGGTTATTTATATGCTATGACAGGTAATGAGTGTTGATTTTCCATTTCCCCCATATGTTATAATTTATTATACAACCAAGTGAAAGAGAGAATCCCCAAACACTTATGTGAGGTGCTAGTATATACTTTTCGTGCTTTTAATTATGAGGTCTAGAAGGTTGTGTTGTAGAATACTTTTTAAGAGTAGGTAAAATGA